>NDXB01009414.1:0-45164 GCA_002631895.1 Agapornis roseicollis
CAAAACCGGTCCCAGCACAGACCCCTGAGGGACACCACTGGTGACCGGCCACCAGCTGGACGCCACACCATTCACCATCACTCTCTGGGCTCGGCCATTCAGCCAGTTCCTGACCCAGCAAAGAGTGCTCCTGTCCAAGCCGTGAGCCTCCAGCTTTTCCAGGAGTATGCTATGGGAGACAGTGTCAAAGGCCTTGCCGAAATCAAAATAGACAACATCCACAGTCCTTCCCACATCCACCAGGCGGGTCACCTGGTCATAAAAGGAAATCAGGTTGGTCAAACATGACCTACCCTTCCTAAACCCATGCTGTCTGGGTCTGATACCCTGGCCATCTCTTAATTGTTGCTTAATAGCACTCAGTATGAACTTTTCTATTCACTTTCCTGGTACCGAGGTCAGGCTAACTGGCCTGTAATTCCCAGGATCCTCCTTCCTACCCTTTTTATAAATGGGCGTCACATAGGCCAGCTTCCAATCATCCGGAACCTCGCCAGTGAGCCACGACTGTTGGTAAATGATGGAGAGCAGCTTTGCAAGCTCATCCGCCATCTCCTTCATCACCCTGGGATGGATCCCATCTGGTCCCATTGATTTATGAACGTTCAGGTTCCTCAACAATTCTCTAACTTCTTCTTCTTGGATAACAAGAGGACCATTCTGCTCCCTAACACCACCTACCAACCCCAAAGTACAGTTATCTTGAGGACTCACTTTCTCACTAAAAACCGAGGCAAAGAAGGCATTAAGCACTTCTGCCTTCTCCTCATCTTTACTTACCAAGTTTCCTGCCTCATCCAATAAGTATCAAAGATCTGACTTACTCTTCCTTTTACCATTAATATATTTATAAAAGCTTTTTTATTATTCTTTACAGAAGTTGCCAGTTTAAGTTCAAGCTGAGCTCTGGCCTCCCTAATTTTCTTTCTACATGCCCTAGCAGCCTCCTGAAACACTCCCTGAGAAACCCTGCCCTCCTTCCAAAGATGATACACCTTCTTTTTATTTCTGAGTTCCTTCATCACCTCGTTACCCATCCAGGCCGGACGCTTGCCTCGTTGGCTCATCTTCCGGCACCCAGGAACAGACTTTTCCTGCACCCTCAAGATCTCTGTTTTGAGGCACACCCGTCTTTCCTGAACTCCTTTGTTTTTATGGGCAGTTTCCCAAGGAAATCTCTGAATGAGCCTCCTAAACAGGCCAAAATCTGTCCTCCGGAAGTCCAAGGTAAAGTTCTTATTGATGTTCCTCCTGATTTCACTAAGTATTGAGAATTCTACAGTTTCATGATCGCTGTGCCCCAGGTGGCCTCCAACCTCCACATCACCCACCAGTCCATCTCTATTGGCAAACAACAGGTCTAACATAGACCTTCCCCTGGTAGTCTCGCTCACCAGCTGTGACAGAAAGTTATCCTCCACACACTCTAGGAACTTTCTGGACTGCCTTTTTTCTGCTGTATGAAGTTCCCAACATACATCTGGTAGGTTGAAATTGCCTACAAGAACAAGGGCTGAAGATCCAGAAACATTCTCCAGTTGCTTATAAAACAAGTTGTCCACTTCTTCTTTTTGGTTGGGCGGACGGTAACAGACCCCCAATAAAATGTCAGCCTTGCTGGCCTTCCCCTTGATTCTTACCCAAAAGTATTCAGCTTCATCATCATTATTTTCAATACCTATAACATCTAAGGCCTCCCTAATATAAAGGGCCACCCCTCCACCTCTTCTCCCTTTTCTGTCTCTTCTGAAGAGCTTGTAGCCATCCAGCGCAGTGTTCCAGCTATTTGACCATCCCACCATGTTTCTGTGATGGCGACTACATCATAGCTATGTTGTTGCACCATGACTTCCAGCTGTTCTTGTTTGTTACCCATGTTCTGTGCATTAGTATACATGCACCTCAGCTGGTCCACTGATTTCACCACCAACCCAGGCTGATTACCCTTGGACCTGCTTCCAGTCAGCTCATCTGCATCCCCGTCCCACTTCAAACCTAGTTGAAAGCCCTTTCAATGAGCTCTGCCAGTTCATGAGCAAAAATTCTTCTGTCCTTAACCAATAGATACAACCCATCTGCATCCTGCAGGCCATGTGCCGTAAAGGTTGTCCCATGGTGAAAGAACCCAATGTTCTGCTGATGACACCAACCCTTGAGCCACTTGTTGTGAATATGTTTTTGTAACTCCTTTAAAATACAGATCTATGTCACTGATGACTCATATGATGGAAAAAGCAGTTGGGAAGATCAGTGCTAGTACCAAAAAATAACCTTTTTGCTGCATGAACTAGACACACTGACATACCAGTACAACCTCTTCCACTTGCTTAGTCTGAAATGGGATTCTGTAGTTGTACATATTTTTGCTCTCTTTTTTATTTTTTTATTTTTTTTTTTTCAATAATCAATTGGAACCAAAAGTGATGAAGCTTTGCTTTTTAAGATAACTTTTACTTATGACAGATCTTCACTCTGGTCAGCTGTTAAGGAGGGAATCAAGTTCACCCATTGTGATTTTTTGCTTCTTTTACAACCTGTTTTATTTTCTCTTCATACAATTATACACCTTCTCTTTTTTATTCTTCTTTGTGTCATCTACCATTTTATACTCGAGCCGGTTTTTGTTTCCTATTAATGTATATAGATGTTGCCACTTATCTCCTTTTTTTCCTACCTACTTGGCCTGTCTTCTCTTTCACGTCTGCCTCTTGGATACAGAAGTCCTAATATATATAATTGGACACCAGGGGAAGTTCTGGATTCATTTTGGCCTAACGTAATATGCTTTGTAAGATAGACCATTATCCACATTGAGGTTATCTATACAGCTATTTAGATTAAAAAAATAACAAACCAAATGTGTCTGTAATGATAAAACTGTCTTGTGCATGTCAGTCAAAAGCGTCGTTAATTGTCTGCGTTCCAAGAAAACAAAAAAAGCCTAAAAAGCAACCCATCCTTTAAAATAACAGGGAGAAGTAGTACAGTACTTAAATTAATGTAGTCTATCTGAACAACAAGTAATGCAACATTTCCTTAACTGTAGTAAAACTAGAGACAACCCACAGATATGGGCAGTTGGTGAGTGGGTAGCACTCCAGTACAGTCATGCCTGAGGAGTAATTGCATTGTAATTGGTATTTTTGCTCTTGCTCTCACTCTGCCTTGCTTCCAGCAAGTGGATGCACTTCTCCCTCCACACACTGCTCTTAACCTGACATGGACTGGGGGAGTGCAAACAACTGAGAGAAATTGTAAAATGCTCCAAATAAAATTAAGCTTTTCTCTCGATATTTTTAACAGGAAGATATACCCATTTTGTGGTTGTAAAGATGAGCTGTCCCAGTGTGAAGCCTGTATGAATTCTCCAAAATGTACTACATCCTCCATAGTCTCCTCCTTCAGCTTACTTTTATGCCACAGTAATTGCCTCTTCTCAGTAACTTTGTACCAGAGGAATGTCGAAATATATGGTCCTGCATTATAAGTTAGCAAACAATCTCAGGTCCTTCTCATATGTATATTGGGGGATATTGTTTCCAAAACAGGTTACATTATTTTCTGCAAACATCCTACTCACCAGCCCCTAGGGTCATGTTCACAGTTGTACTCAACTATTATGCAGTATGTAGGAAGAATCATGTGGAACAGATTTGACTTTTCTGTGGAAAGGCTTGGCATAGTGGCCAGGAAACACTGTAAAACTTTAAGGTTTGAAACTTTTGTAGTTGCCAACATTTTGCCTTGAATTTCCTATAGAAGTAATTTTTTCACCCACAGATCTCTTCATTCTGCTATCACATTAGTGAATCTGCCTGGCTGATATTTTGCAGGAGAAAAGTCTGGGGAAACTGTGTGTTCTTCTGGCTTTATTATGGCATATTCTTCAAGGCTTTGAAAACAAAACTTACATTCAATGGTAGTTATCCTAAAGTTCTGGAAGTCACTTTTCTGAACTTAAGACTAGATTTAGTATTGCTCATCTCTCCAAATATAATACTGAATCTGGGTACAGGACCAGTCACCTTTGATAATAAGTCTGATTTAAAGTTTTATGTTTGTTACACAGCCATCTTCATTCACTTTAAGATGCAGATCAGGAATTTCCCAACATTTAAATATGCACCTATACTTTCTGTATTAGAGGTGCTTTCACCGCATCCTTGCAGAAGATGAGAGTGGCAGTCAGGGCCATCTGTTCAGCCTTGCTAGTTTGTAAATCTACCTGTAGGTCATGGGATCAGAGTTTGCAATGCACAGATTAATTAAAACTACAAGAAAGTCAATAGTATAGATTGCCACTAACCAGGGAAAATGTCAGCTCCTTATTGAATGAAACGATGCAGTTAGGCTAGCAATTGCAGAGCTAGTATGACTAGAGTCTAATAAATAACATGCTGCAGAAAATATAGCCAGCCTTACCTTAATGCAGTAGAAAGCATTCGAGGTGTTAAGAGTAGAGTTGCCCCCAAGGCATATACATGATGTGCTGTCTTTTAGTAAAAATTGGCAACGTTGTGAAGAGTATTACAGAGAGCAGACAGGACTATTAGTCTTAGGTTTACCTATGCAAAATGTAGTCCTAGTGAAATCCACTTGGGGACATCTAGAAATTTAGAAAAAATACCTATAGATATGAAGCTGGCCAGACAAACATAAAACTGCAGCAATGGTGGTAGAAAATTACATCCTGAACAGTTCTCTGACTAGTAAAAAATGGGTTGAAAAAATAGAAAATCAGACAAATCCATGAAAGAAAATGTGAATAGACCAAAGATCTTACCAGGATGTGTTATGTTTAATAACTGCCAGTCAGGTTTTCTAGGAATGACCTTGGTAGCACGTGTGTCCACAGTCTGCGTGATACAACACATGAACACAACCATTCTCAGCAACTGAGCTGTTACTGCTGTAGATAGTGATTAAAAAGCCAGTATGTATATATATTTTTGAAGGAAATAAAAAAGCCTAATACATTCGTGCCCTCCAGCTCTTCAAAAGACAAATGCAGAGCTACTGTAAAACTTAAGACAAAAGGACACAAAAGTAAATCAGTTTAAGATGTGGTTTTATTTGACATCAGATACTCTTTGCTGCTGCAAATATTCTTTGACATAGGGTTGATTATAAAAGAACTGAAACATCTTGAAAGCTAATGATGTATTTAAAAATTATCCTTCCTTTAATTAAGGAGTAGAAGGGTGAAGATTAGTTCTGTATCCATGAAGTAGAGAAGTAAAAACAACTGTAGCATAAATAAAAAATACATATGTAACAGTCATGATATAATTACTAGATTATTAGATTTCTATTCGATTATTTGTATTAGGTGTCTCTGAAGTATTCAGTGCTGGCAAAATCTGATCCTGCTGGTCTGGGAAGTACAGTGAGGCCACTACTCTTGTCCTTAGAAATGTATGTCTGCAAATTTTATCCATGTAAATTAGACTCATTGTTAGGGAAGCTTGCACTTTCCCTCCAGATCTCAGGAGAGTAGAACAGGTCATGACTCTACCCAGTCTGCAACTATTTTGCAGCAAAATCACTGCTGCCACCAACAAAAAAGCCTCCGCTTGTGCTATTGTGATTTGTTGTTTTTATTACCATCCAAATCTGGAATATCATCAAGAATGGAAATCAGTTACATAAACTGTATTTTAAGAGCTGTGTTGAAGTTGTGTTGATGCCCCTCCCCTCCCCCCCAGTTTGATTTGTTAGTGTCAGCATGATAACCACGTCAGTCACTCTGGCTACTTGCACAATGTTTTAGGGCTTTTACACACACTAAACAAACTGGGGGTTTCTGTCCATCCAACATGAATAGAAGTGTCACAGTCTCCAGCCACACTGCATTTAGTAACTAGGATTGCCTTGGGCATGATCTTGGCAACCATGTTTCCCATGAGTGAAGAACTGTGCCTGAAATCATGTGAACATATCCTGCTCATCAAGAGAGAAAATGCCTCTTCACAGAGGTTTGTCTCCCCCTTCAGACTGTTCCTCACTCTTTGTGTCTCTCAGTCTAGACAGAAACTGTGTTCCCTAGGGCATCTTGTGAAAAGCAGACAGCATTTTTTAATACGTGTCTCTGGAAAAGATGGGCATTTTCTTTGCAGGTAAGTTGCATTTCTGTGATGTGGCCAAACTAGTACATGGGAGAAGCCCCAGAGTGTTCTGAAGAACTTACAGGGAGATAGATGCTGTTGACACCTGGATGTGGCATAAGGGCATCTTTGTATGGACCGTAGAATGAGGTATGGTGAAATACCTGTTTCAGACCTGCTTTTACCTAGATGGCAGCAGTTTCCAAGACTTGTCATTCCCATTTCATGCAGAGTTTCTGATACTTGGAAAAGGACTTTCAAGCAGTTCTTCCTGCTAAGGTGTTCAGCCATGTCCTCATATGCTTCTGCAGCAAGACGGTGTGCACAGCCTGTGAATTTGACTTGTAGGTTGTTATTCCTGGTTCTCTGGTAAGATTTTATAGACACAATAGTTAAGTTGAAAAGGCTCTTCAGGGCTATCAAAGGAGAAGCTGCAAAGAGTTACAGTGCCTTCATCTAGAGTTTGAGCTAAATATCACATCTCTTTCAGGCAGGTAATTGAAGTATAGGGAAGAACTTTGACTCATCATGCAGGTAGAGTGCTTTGACTTACTTCACAAAAGAAAGATCAACCTGATTCTTCCTGACAGTTTAACAAATGAGTCATGCCATCTGTTTTTAATAGTAGTTCAGATCCCCCCAAACTTTTTGTAGAGTAACTTTAGCAAAATATTTCCTAAGAAATTACAAATTATTATTCTGGGTGCTCATGTATTTACTAATTCTTTAGAATAAGAATCTGTATGCCATCGGTTCTTTGAATGGTTACCAATGTCATAGTCACTTGTTAGCACAGGACAACAAAGGAATTCCTTCTATAGCATTAGTTATGCTGACAGGAATCTGAAGGAATATTCACAGAGCTGCAGGTTTTCTGTTTTGCATAAAGAAAGGCATCAGAAGTAAACATTTTCTAAGCACTACTGATAGGGAGCTAGCTGGTATGAACCAAGATTGTCATGTATAGTTTATTTTGGTTTTCTTTCTAATGTAATATTTCGTCTCTGTTTTACTTAGCGGCTGAGAAACTAACACTTGCAAGTCTACTGATATATGCTGATGGCATGATCTGAAATATGGATTTTTCATTTTCATTTTTAGATGGTTGCTCAAGCAATATATGAAATGAACAATTATGGTAAATCGTTTGCATAGAGTGAGGCCACATAGATAAGTACACTAAAATATATCATGTACTAATCACAAAAATGGACTACTGAGTAACAAGAAAAGGCATCTGGGAATACTTTTGAAAATTACTTAGTTTACAAGCAACAGTTGCAAAGAAAGGGAGGAAGAAAATGGAGAATTTTAGCTGAAGAACTTAGAAAATGCCTAAGTATGATAGGGTATAGTGGATAAGACTTGGATTTAAGCAAGACTTAAAGGAAAATGCAGTAACCTCACATATAAATGTTCTTAAGAATAGTTTCCACTGAGGTTACTATATAAACCAGTTATCTGCAATTTTGCAGGTAAGCACGTCTTCAGAATAATTAAAAAATAACCTCAGAGGAATTTGCAGACTTTTCTAGTGAAAATGCTGACAATAAAGGAGCAGTGAAGGTGAAAGAGAACAACTATGGGTATGTGAAGACATTCAGGATTCTAAGACAGCTTCTTGAAAGCCAAAAATCGAAGCTAAACTTCATCCTTATTGAGAGCTGAGACTATCAAGTATTTCAGAGTTGGTCATATACAATGTTCAATATTTCAAATAAAAGATGGTCACACAGTAGTGATTACCTGCTATGCTGAGTATATTAGTTTTCCTGTAGAAGGCAGTCCTGTCCTTTACTATAGACAGTGTAGTCAGAAAGAAGTAAGTTTTATAAGAAGCTGCAGTGCGGGGATAAAAGAGGAGGGCCATAAGTACTGCTGCCCATCACATGAACACCCTGGGCAGCAGCTGCCTTGTGCTGTGGTGTTCCATAGCCAGATGCTGTGATACTGCAGGAAATCCTCCTAGAACCTGATGTTTAATGAAGCATTAGTTTTTATCCTGTTGTCTTTTCTGCCTCCCCTTCTGTAGGTTTGGGAAGATTACATTTCCGGGCAGCAGAAAGATCAGAAACAGGGAGTACTTCACCATTCAGGCTGGTTAATGAGTTCAAGCATTAATTGCAGATGTTAGTGCACAGGAGTCTAGGGAGTTAAACTACACTGCACCAGCTGCCTTATGTTACATCTGCAGCCACGTGCTTTTGCAGTACAGTGATGCAGTAAGGGAGGTTGGACTGTTTTCAAAAATGGTTCTGCTATTCAAAAGTAACTGGCATGTACCTTCCCATGCATAGATGAAAGCTCTCTACATTCTCTACAGCCAAGCAGTACCAAGGCTCTGCAGCAGTGCAAGCAGGTTGACTCGTTTCCTCAGCCTGGGCCTTTCCATACCCCAGACTAGTGAAATGAAGTGCCTAGTAAATCCACTGTGAGTAATTACCATCATCATGGTAATAGGTATATGGGAAGATATACCAATATCTATATATTAGGGCCTATAGCGTTAGGACAAGGGGTAATGGGTTCAAACTTAAACAGGAAGTTCAGGTTAGGTATAAGGAAGAAGTTCTTTACTGTGAGGGTGGTGAGGCACTGGAATGGGTTGCCAAAGGAAGTTGTGAATGCTCCATCCCTGGCAGTGTTTAAGGCCAGGTTGGATGGAACCTTGGGTGACATGGTTTAGAATCACAGAATAGTTAGGATTGGAAAGGACCTTAAGATCATCTAGTTTCAACCCCCCTACCATGGGCAGGGACACCTCCCACTACACCTAACATTGCTTTCCTACATAAACCACATTGGTTACTGTGGGATTCACTTCATGAAAAAGCAAACAGCTTCTAGGTTGCATCTACTGCTGTATTAGTGTTTTAGTGTGATTCTGGATCTGACTCAGGGGTGCCCACTAACCGCCCCAGCAATCCAGTGTACTCTAATGACTGAGGGAATGGGAAGATGCTGCTAAGGTAGCTTTTCCATTGGCTGTACTGGTGCACATCTCAAGCTGCTACCAGAGATCAGACGGTGATTTTAATATGCGAAATAACTTCCTTCGGGTCTACTGATCATTTGCTGTGGGAGAACTTTCTTAAAGTCCCCTGGGTGCAATACTTCATGTTGGAATTCAGAGGTAGAGGAGAAATCTGAACTTTTCAAGTGTCTCCACCAGGAAACAGAACATCTTCTGTTTTAGTTTGCAGGTACTGTTTGTCGTACAGAAATACACCCCATCAGCTGTGTATTTGTTTGGGTTTGTTTCCATGTTTGTTGCATCAATAAAATCTGCACCTGTTTGTTTTGGCACCAGGAACAGTTCATTTTCTAGTCTGGATAAACATTTCCCACCTACCTCACTTATCTCTTCTCCAGTGCTCAATGCCCACTGCACTTGCTGTGGGTAATTAGCAGGCCAGTTAACCCGGGAGAGGCAAATACTTCCTTTCAGATATCTGCAAACAGTTTTTTTCCTACAAGCACTTTTGTGACGTGAAAGGAAGTGAGTAGGTTTTTTTAAGATGTACAGGGAGAAGGGGAAAACATTCCTAGCTGATGTGCTGTTATGATGAACAGGCATTAATAGTTGACATTGGTGGAGAGAAGGAAGGCAGCATGCACTCTGAGGGATTGTGATGATATCATGGTAACCATGAGAGCAAAGCCCGAGTGGTCTGTGATGACGGCAGATTTGTGCATAGCTTTATACAAACTGTTCCTCTGTTGGGTAGTTCGTATTTGATGGCAATCTGCTTATTAAATCCATACGTAAAATATCTACACATACTCCTGAAAGTTTGTTGGGGGCAAGATAAGGTCAGGGGGAGAACAAACTTCTACCAACTTCAAGCATCACCAGAGTGAAACAAAGCAGAATGTCTGTCTTGTGGTACAAGGGAATAGCTGTGCTGTGTGGAAGGAACCTGCCAGCAGGTGAGTTGCTTCCTGGGAGCCTGAAGTGAGATTCTCATCCTCCTTGTCCAAGGCACAGACTGGTGTATGGGGGATTATAGTTACTCCTGTGAATTGTAGTTGCAATTTCCTTTGGTAATCCTTTTCTATTCCTATGCCAAGCCCTCCAAATACAGCGCAAAGATGCATATCTTCTGTGATTACAGGCAGGCATCTTATTGGCTTTGCATAACTTAAAAACTGTATGACTATGATGATGCTGTTTGTCATCTTCACACCCTCACAAACCAGTGTCCAGTAACTACTGAGAAAAAGATTGTTTTCTCAGGCAATTGTTTTATTTGCCCTGATAATTAATACACTTACCAAAATGCAAGTAGTTATTCTTTTCTCTGTAATCCTTTAGAAACTCAGTTACTTAACTTGGTAATAATCCTTTCAAAGGGCAGCTTCTGGGCTGCCAAAGCCTAATGTGGGAGGACATCCTCATGTCCCAGCATTTCAGAATGGTGAAAATGGGCAGCTTCTGAGCCAAGGCTGGTGGAGGAGAGCAGCCTCCAGCCCACTTTAAGCTGAGGTCTCGCTGCTTCAGTTTGCTGCTGCCTTTCTTTTTCCATAGGCTGTGAGCTAGCAATGGTACAGAGCATGATACCAAGCTGCTGCTTGTTACAGCATGCATAACTAAGGCCTTTTTCTACCTTTTTAGTTTTGTGTTCGGCCCTTCTGCTTAGCTGCATGAGCTGGTAAACCAACTGAGTTCTGACCTTAAAGACTCCCTCTGGTTTGAGAATTTCTTTGCTGGCAAGACAGCTCTCTGCCTTCAGAACACCAGTGGTGACAAAGGACCAACCATCATTAGGTACTGTTATGCTATACTTGCTAAATATGTGTTCCTGAGAAAATAAGTATGTGTGTGGCATGTAGTTGCAGAACACTTGACATATAATGTGTTCTTGGTCTCTGTCCTAGTATGCAACTCAGCTGCATAAACCTCTGTTTTGGGTAGCACTTTTTTGGCAGTAATATTGTTTCAGGCTAAGTGTGAGTAGGTATAACTTGGTTATCTTATCCTTTGTGGAAAGGATGACAAAATCCTAACAATTATAAATCATAAGGTTCCTAGTTTCATGCTCAGCCTTTCAAGACAGGAAGATGCTGTTAACTGAATATTTTTGTTTTGTTTGTTTATTTCCTGTTCTACCTGAATCCTACACTGCTTGTGTGCCTGAATCCTACATGGGTCAGGTAGGTTGAAAAGTTGTTTACTTTACAAATAGCTCAGTTATATGAAATAAACTCACATAATCTCAGATTGCACACTGCAGTTATAAGAAGTATTTGCTGTAAAGTCAAAGTATGCGCTAACACTTAGAAACAAAGAAATGATGGTGGAAAAAGATAATCCCTTCAGTGTTGGGAATTTTAGTCACCATTGCAATGCAAGATACCCAGTAATGGTCTATCTGGGTAACACCTTATATTAATACATGATCAATTTAGTATAGCTTGTGGCATCTCAACCATCACTTTCCTTCAAAATGATTTTCAAGACTCCAGGAACATCCATGAAATGCTGTCTTAAGAGAAGAGTAGGTTCTCTGGCATTTAGTTATACCTATATTGTCATGATTTCAGTTGGGAAAAACAGGGCATTCTCCTGAGCAAACGAAGTGTCCCAGAGACAACTGAAGATTAGGAAGTATATATTAGACCTTTTAAAACTGTCCTAAGAATAATCTCCTTTTTGTTAATTCTTATGTAATATTCTTCTTAAAAACACATGGATGCATAACAAATGTATTTAAAATATAAGAAAATCTGTGATAGAATGAAAGCTGAACTAATAAATGTATTCTTCACCACTCCTCACTGTCAAGAGGGATCACTGACTGAATTACTCTTTTTTTCCCATCCAGTTTTTGCAACCCAGTTACCCAAATTTCTTCTATACTTTTCTTATTTCCACCTATGTTAGTATTATTCCCACATAACTTGAAAGGTAAGTCTTTAGAAATGGGTAAGGAAGAAGAAATAAAACTGTACTTCTTATTTTTTTTTCTCTCCCTCCCCTTGATAAACAGAAAACAAGAGAAATACTCAAATGTTTAATGTAAAGGCAAAATACTTGAATATCCTGGGGGAAAAGGGAAGGAATTTTCAGTGACAGGTAACTTTATGTGCTTGTTTGTTTGGAGTAAGCATAAACTTTTCTGGTGTCTGTCTGGAGGACCTATGTTGTTTATTGATGTTGCCCATACTCTTCAGACTTCCATTGACAAAGGTAGGTTACAGACTAGTTTCTGCTGGTTCTAGGGATCAGCCATCAATAACAATTGAATAATTTTCATTGTGTTTTCAACCTTTATTTTTTTTTTTCTCTCAGGGTGGAAGAGCTAATAGTTGTGTGGTTTAGCAACCAAAATGAACCTATTTTGTTCCTATTAACATTCAGATTTAGTTCAGGAGAAAGTACTCTCTGTCAAATATCTGCTTTGTACCAGATCAGCTTATTACAGCCCTGGAAGGCCAGTGGTTAAATATTGGTGTTAGTTTCCCCACTGAGAAAAGTAGGAAACATATAGTATTTGGCAAACCCAGTATTTCCTTTTTTTAGAACAAGAGGTGTAAGTATATGTTCATAGTCTGATAAATGAGATCTCTTTCACAGAAGCTAAAGTGTGTGGTTTTTTCTGTTTGCTTTGTATAGGAACTCTTCATTGAGGACTGAGCACTTTTATTTGAATAACACATTGAACAATTATTTGCTCCTTTAGGCCACATTTTTTCATCTGATTCTCTTAGTAAGAGTGCCATTTCAGTTTGTTTTGGCTGCATTGTCAACAGTCCATTCCTGTCCTGTGTAGTTATTTTCTACAGGCTTATTTTTAGGCTGAATGAGTTCCCTGATGGAGTTTACATGACTTTGTAAGCAATTGCATCAGAGCAACAAGGGGGGATGCACAGAGGAGAGAAGGGAAAAGATGGTACTGAGCTAAGAGGAATGGATGCAGTCATGACTTCAAAACAGTCCTTGCTGGGATGAACTTGCTGCCTCCTACCTGAGCCTTACAATGTATCTAAACAAAATGCTTTCTCCTAGAATTCAGCTCAGGTGTTTTGCTATACATAGGCTCCAAGTTTTCTGTTTGCCTGTCTGTGCTCAATATTGATTTCTCATCTCCCTGGTTTCCCAAGAGTTCTTCATATTTCCTGTTCAGATTTTAGATGGTTGCACTGCCTTCTATGAAACACTTTAGGCTATTCTTTAATCTACTTCTGTGCATTGATTTTCTTGTCTGATATTTCAGGTGTAACAAGAAAGTTATTTCAGAAAAAGAATATCACTCAAATATTTTCACTCGAATAATTGTAGTATTTTCAATACTACATTGTGGCCAGTTACGTATTTTCCAGGTTTGAAATAATAATGATATATTTTTATACATAGACACCGTGCACATTCAAAGAAAGAGGCTTCACCCTCTAAACCCAGATACAAACACATTTTATGTGTCTGGTTTACTCTGAAGTGTTTTTTTTTCATTTAACATTTTAGATTTATGGGTAGCAGATTTACATATTTAATATTAAAAAATAAATTTTAAGTTCGAATTATTAATTGAGGCCATGAATCTCTCTTTCCGCCAAGCAAGAAATAGAATAGAATTCTTAATGTGAGGTAGCTTCACAAATTATCCTGTATTAGCAGAGGCCAGGCTGTCAGTCTAACTCAGGTTCCACTGAAGTTGATGGAAGTCTCTGCATTGGTACTTATGGGGAATACACACCAGCTAATTATAGCTTAGGCTAAATCTCCCCAACTTCTCACTGCAGTCAGTCAAAAGACATAAGCTTCTCCAAGGGTCAGTTTAAAGTAGAAGCCTAGCATAGCTGTTCTTATTCATGCTCTGGAGGATCATGCTGTAGAGTCCTCTTCAGACTCTAAGGTTTCTATAGCATCCAGTGCCATAGCAGCTAATCCTTCCACATGTTAATTAGATCACTAATATGAAACAAAATGACAACTTTAATTTTAACCGTACATAGAGTAGAAAGTTGCCATGTTGATGGGTTTTATAAAAATGCTTGTCATAAACTTACATAAGAACATTATTATTTTCTGTAAGTGTACAGAAAGACAATAAAACTAGCAGCAGTAGCATGTATAAGCTTCTTTTAGGCATATTTCTTAAACATAAATAAGTTCTCAATGAAAGAAGAATGTGTCCCATTACTTAATAGTTAATAGGTATCATTAGTTGCTGATTACTAAAACTGTGCTTCTCGATTCAGGCATGCACACCACACACTCTATTTTGTGCAAAAAAAGTCTGCAAGAGTTACAGCATCTTACCTTTGAGCTTCAAATTGAAAAGATTAAAAGATGTAACAACTCTGGGTCAGGGCATTTCATATCATAAAATCCATGAGGTCTCATGCATGTATCACAAGTCCCAGTGTCAACAGGGAAAACAGTTCTAACAGTTCAACCCCATGTCCCCAAAAACACAAGCTCCTAGTTACCACTAGTCAAACCAGGACACTCTATGTTCTTGGGGTTTTTTTTAATTCCAAGTATTATATATTTTGCTGGTCCATATGAGAATCTTCAACTTCCTGCATGCAGAGGCATTCTCAGCTTTGCTCTCAGTTCCACATGGCATCAAGAGAATATGCATGTCTTGTGAGACTGCTGAACCCTGTTAGTTCCTCAGTTTATTGAGCAACTACACAGGGGAAAAAACCTGCACAAAAACCTCCTGGTTGTGTTGAAACCAGACAGACGTTTTAATAGTTTGCCTGTTAAACATTAACTTAATTAAAAGCCTATATAACCCTATGGTGAATACTGTAACACTTAAAAGGGTCATCACTCTCTGTAACCTGAACAGTGTTGAAAGGTGTAGATTGGAAGCAAGCTATCTGCTCTAAAAAAAATTAAACCAAAGTAAGCTGTACCACTCTAAAGTGAATGGACATAGGCTGTATGTCATTGACATAGTTTTCAGCAGGTTTAATCAGTCTGCACCTCCAGCTGCTAATTCCCTCTCTTTCCTTTCAGTGTGCTGGGGCAGGTAGTTGTGCAGCTCTGAGGCTCATGCAACTCAAAACCATTATTTTCTCTGCTGGGCTGTCTTTCAGTGCAATCAGTTCCCTCTAGTTCACAGTGTTAGCTGAGTAAACACACCAGGACACAAGATGAGGTAAGTAAAATGGCAGGGATGAGAAACCAGGATGCTTTAACTGGACAAAGGTTCTTTAAAGCTCTAGAGACAGGTAAGAAACCTTTCACATCTTCCCATGTTGGTAAAACTCAAAGAATTCCTCTTTTTCCTAATGTGTACATTAGGAAAGTGTTTATTACACATTTATATTTTAAAAGACTGTGAAGGAGTAGGCTAATCAAACCAGACATAGCGAAGAACTAATCATCCTTTCTGAAGAGCTGGGTTCATTTTACCATTGTAACTTCAATTCACACGTGGCTTTACCTACCATGTGTATATATCATGAGATTTTTTTCTCTCCATAGTGTTGTGGGGTTTGTTTTTTTTTCTATAAATAGAACTTTGCAGATGGCCTTTCATACACATAAAAGGGGAGAGGGGAAAAAAGTGTCTCTGCTCTCTGACTGATGTTCAAGGCAAATTCTAAGAATCAAAGTTTCTTTTGTTTATTCACTTCTATGCATAAGAAAGGGACTTTAAGGGTCATACTTAGATGGTCACTGGTGACATTATAAAAGAACATCTTTTTTCTTTATTTTACCCCATATTTCTGTGACATGCCAGAGATTCTTTATTTTAGTTGAGTGAGTTCTGCTGGCTTTTTAAGCTCACCTACAGTTTGTATTAGAGTATGAGTGTCATAGTGCTTTTTCAACATCTCTGTTTAATATAGCCTTCCCTCCTACCTGCACACTCAGCTACGATTCTTTATGCTTTTAAGCCAGACAGCTAATTTTAGAGGTTTCTCTTCCTAAGTGCTTGTTCCTGACCCTGTGCCACTGTTTTGGTTGTGCCAGCACTCCTGCACCTGGACTTATCTGGGCCAGAAAATATCTTCCAGGGTTCTCTGGGTCATTTAACCTGAAAAATGTAATTGACTGAATCTGCAACATATTTCTGTAAGTGCTTTGGATTGCCACAACTCAAGTGACAATAAATTCTGCCACAAGGGCAGGAAACATTGGTAAGGGTGAAGAGTGATGTATGAAATGCAAAGGTGCATTTTGTCAGATAGTTTATGATTAATATGATATATTTTATAAAGTTGTGTTTCTTCCTGAGGAGATTAAAATTGAAAACCAATGTTTTGTAGTCATTGATCATCTTTTCTTCAGCGCTTTTAGACATATTCTTAATAATTTTATTCCTGTTAATTTGGTTGCATGCTGAAGTGAGACACCTGCTCAGGTTTCCTTCTCTCTATCAAATTTTGTTCACTTTTGATCATGTTTATTTACTTGGAAGACTTTGTTTCTCTGTTGTCCATGGCCTGGGTTGCAATTTCCATTTCATTTCTGCAGTTTCTACAGATCAGTATTTGGTAGTTAGAATAATAGCAATGAAACCCCAACATGTAAAGCATGTAAATAAAGCATTTAAAAGTAGTCCCATTACCAAGAATTTGTTTCGTAACACTTGCCTGGATTAGCTCTCAAATGAAATAATCTAATCTATCAGTTCTCCAAGACTTCCACTAGCAGCACCCCCTGAAGGTTATAAATTCCTGCTCACAAACATTTGGGTTAGCATCTACCTGGAGCGTACATTAACTTCTCATCACCATATCATTGTAATCATTCTTCATCTGCAGGCCTTTGAAGAGAGCTATTGCTTCTGCCTAAAAGCTGTCAAACTGCACTACTACTCTTTCAAAATCATACAAAAATCTGCAGAATATTTGGGAATAATCTGAGATTTTCCTAATTTGTAAAATAGCACAAAACTGCTGTTTGATCCTTCCTCCATCCACTAATGAAAATTCCCCAAATAAGATTGAAACTTACATTGGCAAAGGATGACAAAATAATCTGAGACAAACAGAAAGAAGGATCACATTCAGTTAGAGGAAAGCTACAGCTCTATTTGTGCACTAGACAGAGATAGACTTCCTGCCATAGAAAATTCCACATGTGGAACCTGGATTTGGTTCTTTGCTCTTGCCTCATTGGGAGCTGGAGAATTATGAGACACTCTATTTCTTCTTGTGGATATATTGTTTATTAAATTGTTCTTTAAAAATTCTTAGCATAGTATAGTGTTAAGTAGCAGCGATTCTATGATTGCCTGGGCTTCAGAGCTCCAAAGCTAAGAGCTGTTACATAACTACATTTTCCACTTCCCTGTTTGCTGCTAAGTGAGAGAGAGGGGAGGGGACCCCCTAGAATACGTGACTTTATGGATACAGATTTCCTTTCTCCCTGCATAAATTGTTTACATTCTCCCTATGGGATTAATTGCCAGTTGTACATGCTAGCAGGCAACAGCTCACTGTCTTTACACTCTGAAATCAGGACAAGCTTTTATTTTCATAGTCACAAAATAACTTGCTTTAATATTTTCAGAATTGCTTTCCCCAGATTTATTTTCATATCAGTGCATTCTCTTCACGCCCTTAGTAATTTCCATGATCATTCTCTGATACTTAAAATAACTAGTTAATTCTTTACCTTCCACCTGCACCTTCTGGCAGTACAGGAGGTTTATCTATCTTTACATTACTCTCTATTATTTAATCTCAGACATTTTCCTCTAGTTATCATTTTCTTTTCAGTAACATGTCTTGTTAAGATACTCACATGACAGCTTTCCTAATTATTATCAATCTTTTTTATTTCAGTTTGACATTTTCTCTTTTACATCCTTTACTTCTAATTTAACATAGTCTGATTTTTTTTTCCCTTTGGTTTTCCAGTAACCTGTTTTCCATCTTTCATCTTTTCCTATGTAATGAATCTCAAATAATTGTAGGGTTTAACTATTAATTCCTTGGTTATGAACTGGAGAGACTGTAAGGAGAACTTACATTTAAGACTATATTATGGTCTTTCTTTGCCTAGAGACATTATTGTGGTATCCAGGATAGTATCTTACAGGACTGCTTTGATTCATAGCAGGCCTAGTGTTTGGAGAAATCATCACCAACTTTCAGGTCATAAGAAAGATGCCTCAGTACAGGCAATAAGTATGTCCATTTGTTATCACTGAAAACTGACAAACTTAGAATCATAGAATAGTTAGGGTTGGAAGGGATCTTAAGATCATCTAGTTCCAACCCCCCTGCCATGGGCAGGGACACCTCACACTAAACCATGCCACCCAAAGCTTCATCCAATCTGGCCTTGAACACTACCAGGGATGGAGCACTCACAACCTCTCTGGGCAACCCATTCCAGCAACTCACCACCCTAACAGGAAAGAATTTCTTCCTTAGATCCAATCTAAACCTCCCCTGTTTCAGTTTGAACCCGTTACCCCTTGTCCTGTCACTACAGTCCCTAATGAAGAGTCCCTCCCCAGCATCCCTACAGGCCCCCTTCAGATACTGGAAGGCTGCTATGAGGTCTCCATGCAGCCTTCTCTTCTCCAGGCTGAACAGCCCCAACTCTCTCCACCTGTCTTTGTATGGGAGATGCTCCCTGATCATCCTCATGGCCTCCTCTGGACTTGTTCCAACAGCTCCATGTCCTTTTTATGTTGAGGACACCGGAACTGCACACAATACCCCGGGTGGGGTCTCACAAGAGCAGAGTAGAGGGGCAGGATCACCTCCTTGGCCCTGCTGGTCACGCTTCTTTTGATGCAGCCCAGGATACGGTTGCTTTCTGGGCTGCAAGCGCACACTGAAGTCGGCTCATGTTCATGTTCTCATCAACCACCACCCCCAAGTCCTTCTCTGCAGGGCTGCTCTCAATCTCCTCTTTGCCCAACCTGTAACTGTGCCTGGGATTGCTCCGACTTAAATTGGGAACATTTATATGATGGCATGTTGAGCAAAAGTTTTATCCTTTTTGTTGTGCAAAGCCATTCTAGTATCTATCTGGTGAGATCTGTGGATTGTATGAACTGTGATGGTAGTCCAGGTGCTCTGGGAAATTGTATTCAACTCACTTAGCCCTCCATGGAACTATCTGTCTGTCATTCCCTTGAACTGACTTAAGGACCTCAAAACACTGCTTTGTTACTGCCTTTCCCTTACTTTGTAAATTCATATGCCATAGGCTGGGTCTATACAGTGACTGGGCTTTTTGATCCCAGGAACATGAAACAAGTACAATACAAATATTTCACTTCATGTTTCAGTAACTGTTTCTTCCCTGCTTGATTATATGACATCAGTTAGTGCCTGCTGTGGTTTGTATCTCCCTGAACAAACAAGCAATCAGGTATGTAGCTTCAGACATAAGAAATTCTTATTAAAAACAGATCATTTATTCCAATAGGCTTATTAACTTAGAAACAGTTTAAAATATAAGACTTTTAAAGTATGGTCTGATTTCTGGCAGTTTAATTGTTGTAAATTTGAGAAATCTTTTGGATATCTGGTGGTCTTATGGGAAACATGACTTTTAATTTTTTCCTTATGTTGATTTCACTGGAAATGTTCAACACTGATGAAGTTGTCTAAGATTCATGTCAACTCATTAGAACCTTACATTTTCTTTCATTTAAAAACAATTCCCCTAGTCTGTCTACTCCTTTCCACAAATAAAAAACACACTTTGGTAGAAACAAGGCAAAATGCAGCTCCTGAGATTACGCTTCTACTTTCAAGAGGAATGAGAAGGTTTAAAAATCACTGAAGAAAACACAAAGCCCTCTATGATTTACATGAGTAAGGGTTGTTCAGATGGAGCCTGACATAGGGGTGATTCAGTGGTGTGGGTAAAGAGAAACTTCTCCAAACCTTTTCACACAACTGGGAATATGTCTCATCTAGTGGTTTTCTGATGCCTAGAACAAGAATTTCCCTTTTCATCCCTCTATAGAGTTTGTATTTTGTATTATGCATTCTGGGTACTTCCTTCTGGTCACCTCACTGACTTGAATGTGCATTGCATCAGGCAGGTCTTACCAGCAAAAATTTAGGCTGGATCTGTGGCAAGTATAAAGAAATGTAGCTTTGTCAGCCAGAGTGGAATTTTGCAGCTGAGGTGGTTTGATTGTATTTTGATGAGACTGTAAGCCTCTCTACATGCATGAACATAAACAGATTGACATAAATGCTTACAAAGTACCTGTAGAGCAAATTCTTGTTAACAGTCAAGTACTATAGTATTCCTTATTCCAAAGGACTGTTTCTTGTGAACCAAATACATATGCATTTGTGTAAGGTTGCAAAGCTGCCATTATGTGTTCTTCAATTTTCACAAAATCAAAATCCAGAATTTGGAGGCTAAGTTAATACTGAGATCAGTGTTTTGCAGTTTGAGAGCATGAGATAGGCCTGCAGTTCTGTGGCCAAGTGGTTTTCTTGGAGCCTGGTTTCAAAATGTGTGATATATCTTCAGTTTTACTTTAATGAGATATGAGGGTAGATACTCAGCTTCTTGATGATCTGAATAAGGTAAAAAAGAAATGTAGAAACCTGATGCTTTCATTGAAACCATGGGAAATCAAGGGCCCTTAGCATCTTTGCAAATCCTGTGTGAAGTGCCTATAGCAAAAATTGCAGTTCCCTAAACAGAACTCCAGAGTGCATTTCAAAAAGTGCAAAATCTCCACTGAAAATATTCTGGGTTATGCTATTAAAATCAATACAAACTAAAAATTAAATGAAGCCCCCAAAAGTAGTGCCAAAATAGATAACCCTAAATCTCCTGACACATTTCCTCCTGCAACCCAAGCTGCATTCATCCTTCTGTTGATACTGAAATACTTGTCATTAATCTATTGTTATGAATTTTACTGTTCTCTACAATTTGCTCAAGATATTTTTTCTTTAACTATTATAATTGGCAGTTTGGCAGAGCATAAATTATGAGCTAATGAGTTGAAAGAACAGAATATACTTGCAAATCTAGAACATTTACATATGAATTATCTGCAGTTTCTTCTGGAAACGTGTATTCTGAGTACCAGGTTGTGACCTCCCCTGCAACTCCATTACCATGTATTCAACACAGAGGAACATTTTCTGATATAGTAGCTTTAAAATTTTAAATTTAAATACATCTTGTATTTTATGTATGTAGCTCAAACACATCCTTAAAGTAATTGATGCTCTGCAACTTTCTCAGCACTAATGAAGATGAGAAAGACAAACATGACCCTTTGCTTCCTCCTCTGATCCTTCTACAATCAACACTACTTAAAAAACTTTCTAAAGTGACAGTATTGGGTTAACAGTTAGACTCAGCAATCTTCAAAGTCTTTTCAAACCTAAATATTGCTGATTCTATGGCTATACTCCTTACACCCTTCTATATGCTGTGATCAGGAAAATTTTGGCTGTACTTTGTAGTCCACCTTCTAACTTACGTGATTGTTATGTATTATCTACATATATTTCAAAATATGGAAGTCATGGCTCTAAGAATCATAAGTAGATTTTATACTTGATTAATTAAATACCTCTCTTCTTAAGTGATGAAGCAGTCTTAGTTTCAAGTTTGTCTCCACAACAGCAAGTTCCTCTGTGATTCCTGTGTCCAGTCCTCTAGTACAGCCAGCACCTATGATGTCCTGCCCTAGCATCCTCAGCATCAGGCATTTTCTGGCCCGAGGACTTGACTTGTACTGAAAACTGTTCCAGAAACCCTGATGATTATAAATATCTCCCTAATTTCCAGCCAAGGTATCATAACTCTATTTAATAATCATTTCATTTTACACAAAGAATGGCATCTCTGTTAAAAAATTCTTACTTTCATACCCCAGATTCATCATATAGATGAACAATTGAGAGATCTTGCTCATACACTTAAAGGGATGTGAATAATAAGAACATTTAAAACTGTTACTGGAAAGTGAAATTCATGTTTGTTAGGCCAATTGTATGACCAAGATAAGAAGGGGCTCTAACTTGCAATGTCTTTGTAGTCTGATAGGCTAATGTGATAGCACACTAGTATACAGATATATTATCTGCTTTAAAACTCCACAGAAAGGATCCAAAAGAATATTGCAGTCCAGACTGCTATTAGCGATGTACTTTTGTAAAAATTTTATCAAATATTTAAAATCCATTTTCTGAAGCAAATATCCAGAGTGAACTTTCCTTCAGGAAATACACAAAGCATCTGTGTGTATCATATATATATTTGAATATATCAGTATATATATTTGTTTTAAAGAGCCAATGCTGTTTGTTTGTAAAGGATTGTATTCTGACATCTACATATCCAGGGTTTTTTTAACTCTTAAGTAAAATGTATATTATTTGGAATCTCCTTCATAAGCATTATACAAATGTGCATGAAGCTCTCCTTAGTCATTTACAAAATCCTGTCACCATAACAGAGAAGGTTTTCATTTGGTTTGGAATATGTTTAGTAGTGTCAGTTAGTTGTAATAACACTAAATTATTTTATCTCATTGCTGAAAAGTGACAACATGAATACTAAAATAAAATAACAAACTGCTTTCAATTGGAAGTTTTCATGCTATTAAACCAGCAGACAATTAAAACAGGTTTTTTACATGCCTTTTATTATTGTCTCTGTAGAAAATCATTACATACACTCAATTTTTAACCTAAAATTTCTAAATCCCATGGTTGGATTAGTGAGATATTGATTAATTCACTAATAGCATGGAATAATTTAACTATAGAAAAATTCATCACAGGACAATTTTTACATCACATGCTATTTACCTACTTAGTTGCAGTGGTGCCTCCAAATATGAGTCAATAGTGGCACTGAGGCACAAGAAATAGGCAGAAATATAGGGCTGTTCAGATATTAACATAAAAATATTAATATTAAATAAAATTAAATAAATATTAATATAAAATATCAAGATATTAACATAAGCATGAAATCCTAAAAGTATTCTTCATGCAGAGAAACAGAAGATGTTGAGTGTCTTTGATAGATTTCTCAAATGAGGTACAGTAGTGGTTTACAAACCAATGAAGGATTCACAAAGATTCACAACTTGTACCCAATCCATTTTTAAACTCAAGCGAAACGATTAATCTCATTATATGACAGTTTTAAGGTAATAAAAATATGCCTAGATCATAACTAATAAGCCTCTCTAGAGGCATGTATAGAGGTTAAACTGTCTCTATACTGGGAGTTAACACAGATAAAAAACTTTATGGCCACAGAAAATCATCAGCTGCTGAACTGATAAGGATATCACCTATTTTGTATTTGTAACTGTAGGAAAGGTTGTGGACTGCTCTGCACAGGCAAACTGATTAACAGAAGGCTAAGAAAAGAATTTTTTTATGCACCAGCAACTCCCTAGCTAAAGTAAGCTGTTGCTTTATCTTTTTGTATCATAGTATCGGCCTCACAGTGTTATATTAATAACCATAACTTACTCCACATTAATTCCCCTGTATAAACAAGTCCTCCAATTCATCAGGAAAAAACGTTTATGAAGATAATACAAATATTTTACAGTGCAGGATTTACATTTATCAGGTGTCAGTGATTATAGAAGTTATAAAACTGTACTTATCAAATGATGAATTTGGTACAGTTGGGTGGTCTCTATGCTCTTCAAACTGGCCTTGTTCTAGAAGCATAAACATTAATAGGTGGCTTCCAGCACCTATACAAATGCTCTGTTTTCTGCAGTTTTTGAGATATGGCATTACTTTGCATTTCCTCCTCACCAATTTTCTAGACTTGTGCTTGGCTTCTATCAGTGCTATATTTCCCTTTTTCAGGGAACTAACATGAATTCTTGTAAAACAATATGAACCTGTTATGCACGATTTTTGATTTTAATTGTAAGATGGACTAAGTTTCTGATCAGGCAAAACTAGTGGAATACAGACAAATACCTAATATTGCTTACCAGTGTAGAGAATAGCAATGCCTTTAGCAAACCCATCACATTACAGGCTTGAGGACAGCTCCTTTAAATTTATGTTAACATTGCTTCCCAATTTACTAGAAAGAGGAAACTTATGCTGACAAGGAGATGGTGTTATGGGGGTGGAAAATAGGCAAGATCCAATCAGTGAAGCCAGAGGTGGGAGGAACAGCTGCTTCTTAAGTAATGACATATAAGTAATATTAGTCCCATTGGTTTAATTACATTGTAACCTTAAACAACAAACATCTGTTTTCCATGTTTTCTTCCCAAGGGCCCTGACATTTTCAACATAACCAAACCCTTTTATAATTTTCATTATAAAATAGTTTGAAGCAGTCAATAGTATGAATGTTTTCAGTATTTAAAAAATAACCCAACACATCCAATTCCAAAACCACATGAAAACCAGATCACAGTTGTTCTCACAGTTTTCTTGCCTCCTGTATTCTTGATTATGTGCTACAAAATGCAGAGATGAAAGACGGGGAAAATAGTAGATGAAGATGTATCTTTTTCTTCATTTTTCCTGTCCTCATGAGTGTTTGCAGAGAACATATATCTATGATCTATGAGGCATACTTAACTTTCAGATCAATTCTGTTTCCAATATAAAAATAACTGGTGAATCACTGTGCAGATCTCAAGCATGTTTTTAAATTCCGTTGTGTTTTCCTTTTTCTCTTTGATGCATCTACAAAAACAACCCATTTTTAGGTTTTGTATGCTTGGGATATGATGCACTGCTGTGATAAAGGGTGAGGGAATCTGTACAAGTCCATGTGCCATACACGGTGCTGGAGTGAATCACAGAAAAAAGGAAAAAAAATCCTATAGGGCAAAGACTTGTTTTATAGTAAAATTCAGTGTCCTGAAAAACTGTGTTTGCATGTACATGCTTTTACATATCAAGTAAAGGGTCCCTAGAAATACCTAAAATGAGACAACTACGGAGGAAGTGTGAGTGGGAAAGGGGAAAGGTAAAAGGTAAACAGGCTGGATAGTCTTGCAAACACGGTTATGGGCTTGTCTGTTGGAGAAACTCACCTAAGATGAAGAACTCAGTAATGTTCAGTGGAATTTATCTATGATGTAGGAAATAATTTGTGAAGGATGATTACCAATGCAGAATTGTGGACAGAAATTACTATTGCAGGATGCTTTAAATTGCATTTATAAGAATTTGTTTCAGGAATCAAATGGTACGTATTAAAGATGGAATTCAGATTTAGAATGCATTTTAATAATTAATGAAAAAAATCGTTACACTAACATCATAAATTTTACAGATTACATGCATGGTACATACCAGATTAGCTGTGTCTATGAAATGTTATACAACTGTAGGATATGGAAATTCAGAATTAGAGATAAAACCCAACCCCCCAAACCATGATAATGCACTAACTAATCACACAGTTAAAAGACATTTCATTATTTTAAGTCCCCTGCTGCAATGTACTGATTGTTAAAGATGTATTACAATAGTTGGAAAATAAGTGCTTTTTACAGTGGCAAACAATATTTGCAAATGCATCATATTCCACAGATACTCTGATCTGAAAAATACACAAATAAGTGTCTGAAACATTTTTTAGTATATTCCAAGCATAATAGTAATCATCTTCTGTTTTATTATAAAAAGTGCCTGAATTCAATTTTAAAAGGATAAAATCTAATTGCAATCTAGAGAAATAAATTAATTTCAGAATGAATTCTTTGTATGACATCCTTTTTTTGTTTTCCAAGAAGACTGGGAAATGGGTAATTCCCAGCTACTTTCAGTCCACCTAGCAGTTACTTTCAGAGACCTGCAATAGATTTTGCTCTTAAAATGCTCTACAGTATCATAGCCGGAGGCCTGCCTTACTTGCTGCTTCCATGACACATGTCAAGGATCATATGGAATAAGTGTGACAAATGTTGCATGAGATCTTCAAGCCAGATATTCATCCTGATCCTTTTTTTTTTTTTTTGAGGGCTTTGCTCTCCACTACAGCCAGTTAATGGAAAGTGCACCCCCCTCTTCCTTAAGATTCTGAACCATGAACGGAAACAGCAGAGGCGATAGCAGATACTGTGTTCTACAGTCTCTCCTGCATGAAAATAACCTGAAGCAGAAGAACAGAACTGAGACAAAACATAAGTTGTCATAGTAGGATTTTTGAGTTCATTTATCAGTATCTTGCCTGCCACATTAGCAGTCTCAAGTGTAGGAGTACTTATGAACTAGGATGAAGTCTGCTTTCTCAGTGTTGCGTCTTTGATCTGTGATGGAAGGCCATGTTTTTAAACTGGACCTTCATTCTTGTGGTTTCTTTTTAATTTGTAATTCCTTTGAAAAGTGACCATCAAAACATTAATCTGCTAATCTCACAAGATACAGCATCAGTGCTCCTAATCAATTCTCTTCATATTATGAGGCCAGCATTAAATTAGATATCTTAGCAAAGCATCCCTTTGGGAGTAATGATAACCCCAGGTATGTTTATATACAGCCTTCAATCTTGAAAAGACATTTGCATGCATTCTGGGAATAAGGTGCACAATTGTAGCTCCTGCATGTGGCCTCTGGCATTCAGTTGTGTTAAAATGCAAGTTTGTTAGGTAGCCTTGGAAGTTTTCCAGTGAGATTAACATTGAAATGAAGTCACTGGTCTTCACTGGAAAAGCCCCAGTAAGGTTCCCCATTAATGCAGTAGATTGCAATCTGTCAACATCCTCTGGATTTTTCCGTACAGATTCCTCAATGCTAAATGAAATGCCTAAAATTCATAAATTTTATGTGAACAACAAACTTATCTGCTCAAAATTTGCACAGAGTTTGTTTGGTGACATTTAATTCCATAGAATTGGAACTGATTTGCAGCGCCACTATTTTTGTATTTCAGTCCCCATTTATTTTTTGTCTTGTAGTATCTGTTTCTATACTTTCTTTGGGCCTGACAGAAAGCTGTTTTTCTTAATATTGCAACATTCAGTTGAAGCTAGAGATTGTTTCACAGTGTATGGCTAAAGATATAAATAGGAAGTGAAAATGCTTAAATATGTGTTATTTGTATTTTAGATTCTGTTACACAGGGCATGTATAAACTGCTAACAGTGGCCAGGCAGCAGGCTCAATCACTGGATCCCTCATCATCCACACAGTTCCTTGTTTTACTTTGGATCATTCCAGTGATGGAATTGGAGTGCTTCCAAAAAACAGGATGATTCAAATCAGTGCATCAAATTTAGCTTCCTCTACCTACGCAGTCTTTTAAAAAACTACCTCAGAATGTTTAGCGCCCTCAAATGCACCCTCATGCCATGCTTTGGTCCTTCCTGTCACCTCAGTTGTGTGTTGTAAAATCAGCCTCTCCGGTAGGCTGCCATGAAACATTGCTTTATTACAGATTCTTTGAAGTTCTAAAAGTGTACAATAATAATAACATATGAGGCAACAGAGGGCCATATGGGGATGGGAAGATAGTGAGATCCAAAGGCAAGGTAGCCTGGATCTGGACAAGCTACCACAATAGAGGCTATCCTTAAGTAGTGTAGATAGTAACTGATCCACTCAGTGTTGGAGTTGCTTAGGTATTTGAAACAGGTAGTGTTGAGCATGTGAGAAAAAACATTCAAGGTTGGGTTTATGCACTAGCTCAATGATATTGCATGGGAGGAAGTAGTTTAAATTAGGAATTTTGTTTTGATCTCATTTCTAGTTAAAAAGTTTTAATTTTTCTTAGAAAAAGAAGAAAAATGTAATAACCTAAAGCTCTTTGCAAGAAGGATTTTTTGTATAGCAAAAAGTGTGGTAGGACCCACTCATATCATCTTTGTACCAGGCCAATCAAATGAAAGGTAGTGTTGCAACAAGGTAGCTTAAATGTTTTTCTTTTCATAGAATCGTTAGGGTTGGAAAGGAACTTAAGATCATCCAGTTCCAACCCCCCTGCACAAGCAGGGACACCTCACACTAAACCATGCCACCCAAGGCTTCGTCTAACATGGCCTTGAATACTGTCAGGGATAGAACACTCACAACTTCCTTGGGCAACCCATTCCAGTGCCTCACCACCCTAGCAGGAAAGAATTTCTTCCTTAGATCCAATCTAAACCTCTCCTGTTTCAGTTTGAACCTGTTACCCCTTGTCCTGTCACTACACTCCCTAATGAAGAGCCCCTCCCCAGCGTCCCTATAGGCCCCCTTCAGATACTGGAAGGCTGCTATGAGGTCTCCATGCAGCCTTCTCTTCCCCAGGCTGAACAGCCACAACTCTCTCCACCTGTCTTTGTATGGGAGATGTTCCAGTCCCCTGATCATCCTCATGGCCTCCTCTGGACTTTTTCCAACAGCTCCATGTCCTTTTGATGTTGAGGAAACCAGAACTGCACACAATACTGCATATAAGGTTTCATGGTTTAAAAGGTGTATGTGATGTGTCATTCCTGATGATATTAACTTTAAGAAAAATATGTAATTGCAGATTTTCAAGGGAAAAATAGAATATTTGTTGGCTTGTCTAGATTTTATTTCTTCACTTCAAACAACACAAGAAGTCAAACGTAAAAGGTTAAATCAGTCCTTCTTGCACTGGGTTGGCAATGTCTCCTGAGCTGTAGAAGGTGATGTTTCCTAGTTGTTAAATTTTCACAGAATCTTGTTCTCTGTGCAATTTTTACCTCTCTTGGCTTTGAGATATTATAGCAGGGAATTATGGACTCAGAAATGAGGTAACTGGTGAATTGTAGGAAAAACATTCATGCCAAATTAATGGGTATTTTTCATGGGTAAAATGAAATTCTTCAGAGGTTTGGCTGTAAAGTAAAATGTCCTGACACATAGTGAAACAGTTTTCTTCTGTAATTTCTAGTAATTTGAATATATGAATAGGAGAAATTCTAGTACCTTGCCTGTATCAGTGATGCTATATGTTGGATAAATTGGAACCTATCTTCATTTCTGTACTCAACCTCAACTATCACTTCCATTCATACTAACCCTTGTGAACAGCAATCTCCCCATCAGACTCAAAGCTTATGGAAGGGACCTTATCATCTTAAACAGCTGCTATGCTATTTAAGATGCTGTGGGCTTTAAAATGTAAAGGATATTAATAGAGAATACATGTCAATCAATCTGCAAGGACTGGATAATGAAAAAGATGGAAATAAACAGTAAGGTGGCATCAGCAGTGGTTGGCTCTACTATGTGTGAATAATGTTTGAGGGAGCATGCTTGAGAAGGAGCTAAATTTGGGGAACTCACTAGCACATCTATAAAACTCTTTCCTTGGATATTAGCTTCTCCTTGGTCTTCAGGTTTTAAGAACCTTCAATTTGTGAGTTCTACAGCAAAAAAATCATAGTAACTTTTTTTACAAAGCAGAACAATGTAAGCTTTCCAGAAGACAAACTGGGACATTTTAGTCTGGCAAATAATGAACACAACCTAGACTTTTCCTATTTACACTCAAGTAAAACATATTTCCTTTCAAACTAAACTCACAGTGAGTAAGCTGGAATACTTACTATAAGTCAAACAATAAGATTAATACAGTAGCCAAAGGGGTGGTGAAAGGTCTTGTAGCTCACACCTTTGTGCTGAGGCATGATCCATCAACCTTTATTTGTACAGTTGATGTTTAAATGCACTTAAAATTCACTATTTTTGTTACTGGGAAGTTTCTGTAGGGCCTCATGACTGGACCACAGAATTTATCCGTTGTTTTGTCCTAGAATAATGTATGTCTTTCCAACCAGAAGACTTAACTGTCTTCATTATATAATGCCAACTATTCAGACAACAGAAGCTAAGCCTGTTGTCAAATTGCCTTTCCAATTGACATTCTGTGAGACATTAGAAGTTACTACATATATCTTCAGTGCATGTGGGAGTCATGACATTAAAAATTACATAAAACTTATTATGCAGACAGAAAATAAACATTTTCTTCCCTTAAAGAATTTAAGATTGATGGATAATTACTTTGCTTGCCAAGGAGACTTCCATAATCAGTATAAATCATAAGGTCATTAAATTGGTAGGGCAATGAGAGATAAATCAATGCCCTGAAGATGACTTGTAATTGCTTGTTGCAGGATACATGGCTGAATGATATTTTGTAAAGACCATACTGTGCATCTATCTAATTGGGTTGGATGTGTTAGAGAGTCTATAACAGAGCTAGCTGAATAAGTCAAAGACCACCCACATATGAACCAAACGACTTACGTGTCTGTGGGACACTCAGGAAAATCTGTACTTATTGCTCTGTCTCAACTCTATCAGGAAATTCCTGGGCTGTCTTAAAAAAGGATGGAAAAAGAAACAAAAGTTTGATGCAATTCATTTTGTGTAATGCGTCTAAACCCAATGATATGGAGACAAAAGTGACATGCAGTCATAGCGACAGCGATGCTATTTTGGAATGTTCTGCATGTACGTATTTTATAATTGGATTCAAATGACCAGAAAGTGACACTTCTCCCACAAGCAGCCAGCTCTTCCTTGTAGCCAAGTCTAATAAACAGTTCAGAATCAAAATCACAAGAAATTAAAACTTTGCAGTTCATGACCTTTTTGGTACCGTGGGTTTCTAAATAATATATTCATCAAAAGCAACTTAATTAACATGTGCATCTGCAGAAAGGCAGTAAATAACTGTTCTGAAATTGAAGTAAACTGTGATACAGGATTATCAGCATTCTAGAGAATTGCCTCGAGTCTGTCTTGCAGCCTAGGCAAAATAACTGTGCATATATAAACCCCATTTATTCCATTGTTTTCCCCGTGGGTTCTGCACTACTTTTTTTCTCAGTTAACATCTATATCAGTCTGTATGAACTCCANATTATCAGCGGGCTTCACATTCTAGAGAATTGCCTCGAGTCTGTCTTGCAGCCTAGGCAAAATAACTGTGCATATATAAACCCCATTTATTCCATTGTTTTCCCCGTGGGTTCTGCACTACTTTTTTTCTCAGTTAACATCTATATCAGTCTGTATGAACTCCACTAAAAATAATAGGATCATTCCAGATTTATATCTGTGTCATTTTGCTTTTACATGCCTGTTACTAGTGAAGGAAAAGGCAGGGATTTATTAAACATTGTTGCTCATTCAACATGCCTGCTTGCAAGCAAATGCGTTTGTTTAGTGTGGATGCCAATGATAAAGTAGTTATATGACATTAAGGTTTAAACAGTCTCTAATTCCTCATGTGCTAGGTGCTGTACAAATATAAAGATACCTTCCTTACCTCCAGACGTCTTAAGATTACAATTGCAAATAAAAGGCTTGGCAATGTGATCCATTGTGCAAACAAATGGAAAATGTTCAGTCAACGTAGTTTTGTTTATGTATTGTAGCTGGGTTGTAGGTTTCGTCTGTTTGGTTTTTATCTAGGAGAAGACATAATGGAAAGAGGATACAGTAGGAATAGCCAGTTATTGGAAAAGTTATTGGAAAGACATAAGATTAATGTTTAAACTGAATTCCTCAGTTTTATTGTTTATTAACTGAGAATAGGTAGACACAAGTGTTAGAGACTCTTCAAAGTGCTTATTAAAGCACCTATTAAAGTGGTTCACTGCAGAGTGCCATGGCTACTATCCAAGCATGTAATTCAAAGAGCAGTGAATATGTCATCATTCAAAATTCCAAACATTATTCTAGATTTAAAATGTATATATTGTCCCAATCTGTGTACAAAGCCAAAGCAAAAACTGCATCAGAACTCCAAAGCATACAGGCTGATTCATCCTTCTGAATGTAGCTGGTCAATATCTTTCTAAAAACAAACTAGATGAGTAAAGTAAAATCTTATTTTACACTTTTCTAATGAAATCCAGACTTAAAGCTAATTATTTTTACATGTAATGTTAAAGCTTTGATGGCAAATTGCTAAGACAACAGCAATATAGCTTTCAGTCTGGCAAGTTACAGATAAATCTATTCAGTACGTTTAGAATGAAGTACTCAGCTACCTTGAGGATTTCATGGCTATCTCTACTTGCTTGAATTATGTTGAATTAGCCTTTAGAAGAAAATCCAAAAGTTTTGAATCAGGTGGTAACATGAACAATTAGAAAATACACTGCAGTGTTAACCATGATCAATTTTAACATGGATATTTTGCTCCAGTAGCCACGGTCTTCTAGTAAAATGAGTTTGCCAAACATAATGGGATAATGATATTCCTTTCATTGTTTGATTAAATTCTACTTTAACTTTCATTCTGACTTAAGCCTTTTCTGAATCGTGACACTTTATTTTTTCTGGTGAGAGCTAAACAATTATCCTTTTCTTATGTTATTCATGAGTAACAATGAGATAAAAAGTTCATTCCTTACGAAATTTTTTCTGCTGTGGTTTCTTAGATATTGGGCCATGTTTTCAAGTGCAGCAGATGAGTGCTGTTCTATCCAATCTGATTCTTTCAATCTAACCAAACAGGCATTCAGGAGGACAGTGCATGGGAGAGGTAAACAGAACAGACACTGAACCACAGGGCACTGAATTGCACAGGCTGCACTTGCACTTAATCATTATGATTGTCTGGTCTGTGCTTCACATGTTAGATGGAAGCGCTGGTCCTTGTGTCAAGCTTCTGAATGTGGAAGTTTACATGTAAAGGATGCAGAAGATGAGATAACATTTTTGAGTCTCCATGACTAAATGTCTTTGAGAACAAATCAGACATTTAGGCAGGGAAATAGTCTAAAAGATCCTTTCTACCTGTTTTCCACAGGTCTGTGATAGACCCATGCCACTGCTTTTCACTTTCTATATGCTTGCATACTGACCTCATAAAAGAATTGCAAACATGGCAGATGAAATTTCAATATTACCTGGAGAAGCAGATGGAAAGAGGGAAGCCAAACCCATTTCTTATTTTGGGGATTAAAGTTGAGGATAAGAGGTGTTTTCCCTTGGCCAGGGAGAAGGAGGGATATGCCAGCTGCTGTGTTACTCACGAAAGCAAGATCCCACTAATTCAATGTTCTTCTCCACCTACATGCAAAGAATAATCATCTCCTAAAAATATTTATACATCCATACTGATTTCAAATAGAACACATGCTTCCAAAAATGTAATAAAGAGATGTATGTTCCAATAATGAAGATTATAAAATATTTAAATACTTCCTCCGCTTCTTTCAAGAGGAAATGCCAAATAGCAAAGAGGAAGGAGATTCCAACTTCTCTTGTTTTTAGTGTGAGGTTCTTGTTCCCCTTTGCTTTATCACTCTCTTCTCCCAGAATAAAAACCGATTACTATTTTGTGATGCATATCCTGATCCAAACTTCATACATATGCATTGCCATATGTTTCACACATCATATGCTTTCCTTAGTTTCATTTCAGGTTCAACATCAATACTCTTTACCCATCACGCTTATATACACATACTTTGTTCATTTCACACATCTTCCTATGTTTGCAGAGTGGAACAGAGAAAGAAGTTGAATTGACTGTATATCTTACGGGGAAGAAAAGACTCCAGCCTATATCTAGGCCCTTCTATGTCATCCTTACTCACTTCTTACTCTTGAAAAGAGTAACATGAGATATTCACTGACTATATGAAGCCAATCTAAACTCCCTTGCTTGTGCAGGGATAGAATTTCAGTGAAATCAAGAAAAAACAATCCTTTTATGTAAAGCATTAAGAGGAGATATCACAAAAATTTTTGGGCATCTCTAGGCAGCATTAAAAAATCAAATTTTAGATTCTGTGTCACTTAGTGGAATCCCTTGTTTCCAGTATGCCCAGGTTTTCCTGGGGACAGGAGTAGGCATTCTCAGAAGCCAACTGCCTTGCACACATAGAGTGTAGATGTAGCTCCTTGCCTGCAGGCTGCAGGGAGAGCCCTGCTGCAGCTCAGGATGCTCAAGAGACCTAGAGATATGTTATAGACTCCAAAGGTGGTAGCAGGCTTTCCAGACAATGAAGTCCCAGCAGTGTAAAAGGAATCCTGTTTCTAATGAGTGAATGACAAATAAAATAGGACATGAAGGAAAGGCTTGAGGTGGTTGCTCCCAGCTCTAAATCTCCTAAGGAACTACTTATGGAGGACTTCTCACATTCAAAGCATTCTTTGAGGATATCGCAATAGATAGGTGAAGTGATTGCTACACAGGACAGATGTTCCCCCTGGAAATTTACATGGTTTTTGGGTTTTTTTTTACTGGAATTAATTGTAACAAATTCTTCCTCTATCCCCAGTAGAAATGAGATGATACAGCAGTCCTTTTCCTAAACTCTGCTTTCTTTTAAGACCATAATTATATCATAACAGTCTGCTAATGTCTTTGAAACAGGTGTTGTAAAATAGCATTTCTTATCATGTTTAAATTTTAAAGGCTGCACTTACAGTGTATAAGAGAATTAGTACTTGGAATTGTGAAGCTCAACATTTCCAGATTTATAATAGTGTTAGGCATTCCACCAATGTATTTAGTATCTTACATGGGACTGCACAGTATGCGTTTCTGGACAGGGATCCTTTGGTTTGTTTTCTAATTAGCATTTTAGTTATGGCTATGGATAGGAAGTATTTATGTTGTGCGTGCTTACAAATTAAGACTTCTTAACTAAGAGTTCTAAATTAAGAGTTCCTTTATGTTTTAGAGAAAGAATTTGTTTGCTTGGTTTGCAGACCTGTTTAGTAATGTGCTGGCTCCCAAGCTGAGAGGTCTAGTGCTGTTTGGTGTTACTCATGGACAAACTGACTTTCAAACCTATTCAGATATCGAAGAACAAGTTTTCAGGTTGGTTTTTTGTGGTTTTTTTTTCTTTTTTTTTACTTAGGTAGTAATTTTGTTCTGCTGATAGCTGAGAAAAAGCAGATGGGTATCACAAGTCATAGATCTTACGTTTCTTAGTCTGAGGGGCATACAGAGTCTGGACACTTTCATTTATATCTTCACAGTCCCTATGTAAATATACTTAATTTTAAATTGTGTTTTGCAGTTCTATTTCAGCAAGTGTGAAAATGAGACATCATATAAATTAACTAACAGTTTAGTGATTTGAATGCTCACCTGGAAAGTAGAATATCTGAGTTCATCTTCCTTCTCCAAATCATGTCTTGTAGAAGCAGCATTTAGGGAAGGAGACAGGGATTTGGTGGTGTACCAGTTAAGGGTACAGTTGCCTCAGAAGGATCCTGTTACAAAGTCACTAACCTGACCTGCTCAGAGGGACAAACCCCAGAGTACAGGTGTGAGTTATTGCTTTAGAATTCTGCAATATCCCAGTTCATCACATCCATTAACCTTTGTCAAGGGAGGCACCTCTCTTGACCTTTACCCTTTTAGAACCCTAAATATCAGAGGAAACAACCATTTAATATTTGATATTTATACAGATAAAAATACAGCTTTATTCTCATTTGACATTTATATACAGTTACATTATGGTTTTTCAGATAAATGTCAAACGAAAGGTTTCCAAATCTGACATTTTTTAATAGTATGCCTAAAAATGTTGCAGTCAGATGAAGGGCTGTGATTCATGTGGCACTTAGGATGGTCTACCTGGCTTCTGCACACAACTTGAAGGCTAATTCCAGCTAAACAGAGATCAGTATGGTAGCACCTGACCAAAAAGGAGAACAGGAGAGTTCTCTGTGGAATTAATCGAGTTGAAGTAAACCCCTTCTTCTTCAGTAACAGACACTGAGTCTTACTGTCAAAGAGCTGAATCTTAACTCTGTCAGACTCCAATTCTCTCTAACCAGGTTCTTCTAGATATTTCACACATGGAATGTTTAATGTTTAATACCAGATTTATTCATTTGTAAATACTTGACATTACATAGGATTTTGATTCAGCAGAGTGATACCAAAAGGTACTAAAATCACAACACATGTGCAGATGGCACTTCACAGAATACAGGAATTGCGCTATACAGTAACCACTGTACAAGTGTGGTTCTCATCACTGGCCTTTATGATATGCTCACTGTCAAGATTATGGGCATTCCCAGTTGCCAGGAAGGTATACATGGCTTGAAACTAGCTCAAGCCTATTGCTTTCTTCAGAGTTGATGCCGTTGTTTTTTCAGCTTTTATACTCTGTGTTGGAGATACATATCCACTCCCCTCATTTTAGTCTGCCTAACTCAGGAAGACACTCATACTCAACTGATGAACTTAGACAGAAACTTTTCACAACAGTTCATCCACTCAGCCACCTTCTGGTCCCCTTTATGTTCAGCTAAACTCAATTTCCTTTTACAGCTATGGGCAGTCACTCTCTCTATTCTTCCCTGAGTTTTATGAGCATATTATAGATCACCCCTGTGCTGTGAGTCTTCTCCCAGTGTAGAGGATTATTGATCAGCCACAAACTTGTAAGACAAGTCCAGTTCTTTCCAGGAACTGATAAGCATTACATCAGAAAAAAAGGATAATGGCAAATCAAAACCAGAGTGATTCTTACTACATGCAAGCCAACTGTTGTCTTTCAAGGATTTTTATCTATCTGCCTAATACAGTAAATTTAATTTTCTCTTCCAAAAATATGCAAAGATCACTTGTGATAAAGAGAGTTGTTCTTGAGTTAGCCCAGCAAAGGAATATTCTATTGCATCAAGATTACTTTAGAACAGTTTACTAAAGGCACACGGAATTTCTTGCAGCATTTCTGAGATGCTGTTGACCTCAAATGTTGATACTATATTCTGTGTGTAAGACCCTGAAAGGATGTGACTAAATACTGACAAGTTTTCAGATTTGTCAATAAATGACTTTACAGTGTATTTTCAAGTGGTATAAGACCTTTTGGAAAAGTTTCAATAATACTCTATTTTATTGCCTTACAGGATTTCCTTTTGCTCTCCTACAGGAGAAAGGGACCTAGCCCCACTTTCATGTTTATTGGCTTTGAAATATATGAAAATGTGTCCTACCATTGCAGACTGATCACCAGGAGACAGATCTGTAATTGCCATCAAAACATTCCCAGAATGGCACTGCAAAAAACAACAACAACAAAAGCAGGTACAGAGTCGGGTGGCATGGTTTAGTGTGGTGTCCCTGCCCATGGCAAGGCGGTTGGAACTTGATGATCTTAAGGATACTATTTTATAATTCTATGTCAAAATTCCGTTTTTGTCATCTTCAGATAAAAAGTTCGAGAAGCTAGAAGGATTTGTCTGAGGTTTATCTGAGGTTTGTTAGACACGGGAATCCTATGGAAAAGATACAAAAGTGGATCCAGATCAGTCTGTTGCTTTTGATTTCCAGAGCATTCATAGGACATCCCTAAGGACATGATTATAAAATTGAAACCTCACTAAAAATATGGGGCCTGATTTTCTTAACAAAGATGACTCAGAACAAGTCCAGAGGAGGGCCATGAAGATGATCAGGGGACTGGAGCATCTCCCATACGAAGACAGGTGGAGAAGGTTGGGGCTGTTCAGCCTGGGGAAGAGAAGGCTGCATGGAGACCTCATAGCAGCCTTCCAGTATCTGAAAGGGGCTTATAGGGATGCTGGGGAGGTACTCTTCATTAGGGACTGTAGTGACAGGGCAAGGGATAACGGGTTCAAACTGAAACAGGAGAGGTTTAGATTGGATCTAAGGAAGAAATTCTTTCCTGTTAGGGTGGTGAGGCACTGGAATGGGTTGGCCAGGGAGGTTGTGAGTGTTCCATCCCTGGTAGTGTTCAAGGCTGGGTTGGACAAAGCCTTGGATGGCATGGTTTAGTGTGAGGTGTCCCTGCTTATGGCAGGGGGGTTGGAACTTGATGATCTTAAGGTTCTTTCCAACCCTAACTATTCTATGATTCTAACTGTCCTAGATGACACATACATGTTAATGAACAAAAAATTTAACTCCTTGTCCTTAAATGCATGCATGTTTTATGCCTCTTCTTTCATTCATGTCACAGGAGAAAAAAAAAAAAAAAATGCCAGTTTTCTTTCCAGGTTTGAATTTTCTGTACCATTTTATCTCTGTTGGCTAAAAGACCTATTATAGGGAAATGGACATAGTCAAGCTTTAAGAAAGCCATTTGAATTTTACCAAGAATAACAAATATAGTAACACTTTTTGTCACCTGAATTAGAAATACTTATTTGGTGCTAATCAACATGGTATCTGCTTTGGTATTCTTCCTTTAAGACACCAAATGACCCCATGGAAGATGCTGGACATGGATGACTTTACATTGCACAAATCAGCTGGTCAGCTAGACTGCCCTGGCCAATTCTTCAGGACTTCAGAGAGAGGTCTTTCAATTTCTGAACACCATAAAATTAATTAAGCTTTTTTCTTCTCCACAAACTAATTGTAATGAAAATTTGCTTCACTAAAATGTCACGGATGCCAAATATGAAATTGAGAACTTTCATACATGATTTAGATTCAGATTTAACATAAAATCATAGAATCCCAGACTGGTTTGGGTTGGAAGGGACCTTAAAGCTCATCCAGTTCCAGACCCCTCCATGGGCTGGGACACCTTCCACTAGACCAGGTTGCTTCGAGCCCAGTCCAATCTGGCCTTGAACACTGTCAGGGATGGGGCAGACACAGCTTCTCTGGGCAACCTATGCCAACGCCTCAGCACCCTCACAGGGAATTTCTTTCTAATATCTAATCTAAATCTCTCCTTTGTCAGGTTAAAGCCATTCTCCCTTAACCATAAATAAGTAGTTTAGCATAAGTGTAATTAAGAGGACTAATGGGTTGTCTCTGTTTTTACTGTATCTTTTTATTCTTATCGAAACTGATATCACAGAATAACATATAAAGTAACCTGGAAAACAGAAACAAAATATTGCTTATCCTATGTTCAGAAAAAACATGAGAGAGACAAAACAATAAAAGATATTGAAAATTAGTTCTACTTACCTGAACTGTTCAAAGATTGATTAAATTCCCATTTTTTGTCATATATCATCAACTAAAGTACTTCTTCTAAATTTTATTAATTACCTATCCTTATACAAAGAAACATCTTAACATGGATTGAAACAAATTAGCCTATGCGTCTTCAAAAACGGGTACTTTAAATTTAAAAGAGCATGTAAAAAACCCAAAACCACATTATGCCTTTTAAAAATCAGATGGACCATTTAGAAAAGAATGGCCATTGTCACACTTAGAATTGTGTTTCAGTGTCTGTGCCAGGTTTGCTTTTTCACCATAAAACCAAAATTCACATCTGTTTAAGTTTTTTTTTTTTTTTTTTTTTTTTTTTTTTTTTTTTTTTTTTTTTTTTTTTTTTTTTTTTTTAGTAATTTAGAATAGAATCCCAACCACTGAAATTAGAAACAGATGCCAGTTAAATGAAATGGCGGTGTAGAAAAAATTACAGAATGTGTTTTCCATAAGATGGGGAAGTGTAAGAAATAGGAGAAAAAGACTGGTTCAAGTCACACAGTCAGAGGAGCAAGGACACTCCTTCCCTCCCCACAAATTATCATTAATTTAAGACAGAATCTTTAGCATGATTGCATCCTTACATGTTAATATCTAGAAGAGCTTGCACAGTCAACATTGTCACTACTTCTCCATCATTTATATCTGTATCAGAGAACCTGAGGTAAGAAAGTTCATTACAGGTCCGGTCTGGGTTTGAATTTGGGGTTTTGTTTTATTTTGGTTCTTCTACCTCACTCCCCACCCATGAGAGACACATTCTACTATACCAAACAATAGTGTCAGCAAATAAGCAAACTACCAACACTAAAGAACATCTACAAAGAGAATTAAAAGGCAGACAGCACTAAAATTTTAGAATAGACAAATGGATGTACTAGAAGGGAGGACCAGATTTGAGGTGGGACGAGTGTAGCTGTTTGCACATGAGTTATGGAATATGTTACTGGCTAGAATTTGTTGGCAGGAGTTTATTAAAATAATAACAGCAAAAGAAAACATACATGAGATGACATCATTTAAAAAAGGCTGTATTAGCAATACAGTTTGTTCAGATAAAGGCAGCTATCCAATTAGGCTCCTAAAAGACAGGTTAGGTAGGAGACAGTCCATGTAGCATGTCATTAATTTTAAGGCTATGCTGGAACAATAAACCTGATTTTTTCTTGCTAGGAAAGAGCTGAGTTTATAGCCACCATGTGAGGGGAAATGATCCTGTCAAAGCAGAGAAAACAACTAACAGAGCACTTGGTAGCTGGTTTGCTTTCCAGTGCCTCCTTTGCATTCATAGAGCTTGAAAGTCACCATCTGTCAAATTGCTTCAAAACTACAGGAATAATTTTGTGAAACCCCAAAGTATGAACAAGATGTTTCACCTTTCCTTTCTCTCAAGGTTTTCTATTCAGATGGTAGAATGCAAGACTTTAAATTTAGGAGTGTAAGAGAAGTCACAACATAAAACTAAATATAGGAAAACAGATTTTAAAACCTTTGAAAAGTATAAGGTCATGAAATACTATTGCTTTTTAATTATGATGATGTAGATCTCGAGAAAATGTGAGAATTAAAGTCATAGTTCTCTTTTATCTCAGAGAAATCAGAATCAAGTAATTTTTGACTTTGGCTCCCAAGCTCTTAAAGCTGCCTAATTTTATAAGAAAAAGTGATGAATTTACCACATTGAAATTGCATTTAGTGGAAATGGAGATTGAATCCTAGTTGTCCTGTGAATACCAGAAATTAAAACTTCTTTTGCATACTCTAAATACTGTATTTCTATACTACTTTTATTAACATTAATTAAAAAATCAGATGGAAGAAAACTATATTTATTTTTTCATACTATTTTTAAATTATATTATACTATTAATAAAAGTGAAAATTTCTGATTTGTGTCCAAGAATGTTAAAACCCATGCTGTTAGAACTAAATGCAGAGACAATTAAAATGGTATTACTAAAGAATCTCTTAGCTTAATTAATGTAAAATTGAAAGAATATGGAATTCTCCTTTCTATATGAACAGTTTTTAGTAGTTAAGGACTTTGCAGTCAAAAAATTTTTAATACAATATAAATAAGTTTGAAATTAAACAATGCTGATTTTAATTTTTAGCCAACCCAAAGAAAACTGGTTTCACCAGGCAAGTTGAAGGGACAAAGAATGTTTTGCTTCAGACATTTTCTAACATTTCTTTTTTCTATTCCTACATATAAATACAGAATTGCCAAATATTTTATTTGAAAATTATTAGAATGTTTCATTTTGCAACAAACCAAATTACGATTTTGTCTTGATTTTTTTTTTCCCCCTGTCTCATATTAGACTCTTGATGTTTTCACACGGTCCAAAACCTACAAATTCAGGCATAGTAAAGTGCCTATAACTTCCATTTGTTAAATACTTGCAGTGGGGTTTACTAATTTATTTATTGATTTAATAGTGGTCAGGAAATTTTCTTGACAGTGGGACTCTTGGACTTTTATCCCTGATTTCATATTTTCTCCAATGACGCAAAAATGCAAAATACAAACATAGGAATACATGGTAGTGTCAAAGTTTGTCTCCTTTCAGATTAGCTGTTAAGTCCCAATACCAATGGTCATCTGATGATCTTTGATCCTTATGAGTTTAAGCACTTCCAGGAGCTGATGTCAGCACACAGCTATGGGTTTGGATTTGGGCATCTGAATTCTCATTTGTCCCCTAAACACGTAAACCCTTTACCCCAGTTGTGCTCTAAATGCCTAGAATATGTGTGTAAAGGTTAAACTGAACACAGCTAGGAGATAGGGAAAAGGAAAACAACTAGAAGCTGATTCTAGTGGTAGGGTCAGGAAGCATCAGAGCAGGGAAGACTATGTGCAGGGCTCTTTCCTGATGAAACCAGAAACTGTTGCATTCAAACCAAAACACATAATGGGAGGAAGAGGAGGAGCTGCTTGCTAAGCCAAATATAAAGAGGCACTACCCTGCAGTGCCCTGCAGTCCTGAATTTAAGGAGCAGCAGTAGACAGGAGAAAAGCTGAAGTGAGTTTTTCTCTGACGATTTAAGAAGTTGTTGTTATAGGCCTTTCTCAGAGAGGAGCGCTACTGGAAGATCATAGAATCATAGAATAGTTAGGGTTTGAAAGAAACTTAAGGTCATCTAGTTCCAACCCCCCTGCACAAGCAGGGACACCTCCCACTAAACCATGTCACCCAAGGCTCTGTCCAAGGCCTTGAACATTGCCAGGGATGGAGTATTCACAACTTCCTTGAGCAACCCATTCCAGTGCCTCACCACCCTCACAGTAGATTTCTTCCTTATATCCAATCTAAACTTCCCCTCTTTAAGTTTTAACCTGTTACCCCTTGTCCTGTCACTACAGTCCCTAATAAAGAGTCCCTCCCCAGCATCCTTATAGGCCCCCTTCACATACTGGAAGGCTGCTGTGAGGTCTCCACACAGCCTTCTCTTCTCCAGGCTGAACAGTCCCAACTTTCTCCACCTGTCTTCATATGGGAGATGCTCCAGTCCCCTGATCATCCTTGTGGCCCTCCTCTGCACTTGTTCCAACACTTCCATGTCCTTTTTATGTTGAGGACACCAGAGCTGCACACAATGCTCCAGGTGAGGTCTCACCAGAGCAGAGTAGAGGGGCAGGATCACCTCCTTCGGTCATGCTCCTTTTGATGCAGCCCAGGATACAGTTGCTTTCTGGTCTGCGAGTGCACACTGAAGATGGCTCATGTTCATGTTCTCATCGACCACCACCCCCAAGTCCTTCTCTGCAGGGCTGCTCTGAATCTCTTCTCTGCCCAACCTGTAGCTGTGCCTGGGATTGCTCTGATGCAGGTGTAGGACCTTGCGCTTGGCATGGTTAAACTTCATGAGGTTGGCATCAGTCCACCCCACAAGTGTGTCAAGGTCCCTCTGGATGGCATTCCTTCCCTCCAGCGTATCGTACTACTGATCAGTGTTTCTTATGACTAATCACTTTTTTTCCTCATTCTGCCCACATCTTTGTTACCATGTCAGCATAAAAGAAGGCATAGCTCATGTTTCAAGTAAGTAAGTTTTCATTAACAGAATCATGAATCGTGTGACAAGTAGCACTGATCTTCAGGCTGCCCAAACCAGAGCTTCTAACTATCACTTACTTATTCAAGACACTTTCTTAACTACAGTAGGTTCTGAAAACAAAACCGTAACAGATGAATGAATTTGAAGATAAGAGATCATAATCTTTTTTAGGGAATTTGGCCACAAAACAGTGATACTATACTCTGAAATCTGCTTTCTATTCCATTTTATTGTGCTTGGCCTTTTAGCATATGGAATTTGGTGAGATCTTAAGGAACATAAGGGTATTTTTAGAAATACAGTGAGGTAGCTCAGATATTCTGAAAAGTCTCCAAGATTTTTATAAAATTTTAATATTTGTGGAAAGTACAAAACTAGAACATCTTTTACCTGAAATATCTTAATGATCTGCATATTGTGTTAACCGTACCCTCTTTATGAATGAATATTTAACATAGTTCTTCATTTCAGAACACCTCAATTAGAATGTTAAATGACCTGTGGGAGACTCTGACTTTTTTAACCATTTTTTTATTCATTGTCTGTTGTGATACCAGTTGTGAAAGAATGTCAACTTCAGAGAATCTACAAATCTCATCTAATTTGCTACCACTTTACTTGCTGTTGCATCATCATAAACAGTTGTACAGCACTCTCCAGTAAGGAAACTGATGCATTTTTAAGTTATTGTGGGGGAGTTTATATTTCAGTTTACTGACATTTACTGCCTAGGCAGGATTAAATTTTTGTTAAACTTTTGCATTAATCTTGATTCAGTCCTTCTCCCCCTCTGTTCTGTTACTCTGTACTATTTTGGGTTTTCTTCCAGAAGTTTGTCAGTAAAATGGATGTTTCCAGCATCTGAAATATAATGCAATTACAGGAATTTCCTGATTTGAGCCCCTATTTGGTTATCTTTGGGGAAGGTCTGCCAGTTGGGGTTATGACAGGAGTCAGCAGAGTTCTCCATGAGCAGGGAAGGGGCAGAAAGTTCAATGCCTTGGAAAGACTGTTTTCTGCAGTGGCTCTTGAGTACTCACCTTTTGGTTTCCAACTCCAGTGAATGCGTGATGGGAGTGTTCAGAGACAGCCCTCCAGTGATGTAGGCAGAGCATGGTGAGAGCAAAGAGCTGGGAGGCAGGAAGGGGAGTAAAGCAGTTGCCCACTTCACTGTGGAGCATAAGATAAGGCAAAAAACCCAAAGGTAAATATGGAAAATTTAACTAAGTGTATATGTTTGCAGGAATTCCCAAGACTGGTTCTAATGAACAAGGTTTATATGCACAATGGGGAATAAAAGCCACGAGATAGTGATTTTTAACTCTGAAATTTTAGTGTAGTATGCATTTGTTTTCTTTGGCTGAAGCGTCTTTTTTATTTACTACATTGAACGTATGACTGAAATACATGTGTACTATCTAATATGCTGCTTCTCTCACAACAGTAATTTAAAGCAAATCTCATTAAAAGCCCTCTTTCTGAACAGATAAATGAAGCGGTAATGTATTTTTAACGAGGTAAGGCGATTTCTTACTGCGCAAATGTGCCTAGACCCTGTAAAAACAACGTTTCCTTTCTACACAGAGAGGGTAATGATGAGTGTTTATTAATGCATCATTGTCCTATTTGCTGCTAAGACTGACCTAGTGAGCTACTTATCAGAACTGGGGGTTACTCCACTAATAAAAAGGTCAGTATTGCTGTTGTCAAAGGGCATTGTTTCATTGTTTGAATTATTATAATGTCATTGGCATAAATTTCCAGAACCTTGTTTGAATTCTTTGTTTTTCAGGGAAGTGTGGAAAGGACTGAAAAGAGTGGGGAAAGGTGTTCTCCAAGCAAAACATGACAGTGTTTTCAGAAAACAGCCAGAAATAAGACTGCAAATAGACCTGGAAAAAATACCAGCTTCTGAGATTTCTCCACCAGTGATCCACAAAAAAATGACAGGGAACAAATTCCTCCAAAATAAAAAGTAAATTGTAGCCTTGATCCAAACCCACCTGAACCTCTTTTGGTCTACTTAACATAAAGCATTCTGGATCGTTTGGGAATTTTCAGGTGTCATTATATATTGGACACTTCAGATTGTATTAGGATAAGATGACCAAAATGGCATGATTTTGTGGATTTTTTACATTACACCTAGGTATTTTCTTCTTTTTTTTTTTTTTTTTTTTTTTTTTTTTTTTTTTTTT
>NDXB01009416.1:0-31903 GCA_002631895.1 Agapornis roseicollis
GTCCTGCTGCAACAGGTGCTGAGCTGCGGGATGCTGTCAATAGGCTGAAAGGTGTCAGGGAAGCTGAGAGGAAGCAGCACTGCTTGCGCCAGGCCCAAACTGTGCGGGGGCCTCAAGCATCTCCTCTAGCTCATGGAGGAAAGAAGGAGGCTGTTAACCCGGGAAGATGGGGTTAAACAAAAAAAAGGAGGAAGAGGGGAATTAAAAGCAAGGGGGCTTCCTCCTAAATCTGTTGTCCTCACCCAGAACCAGTTTCCTGCTTTGCAGGGAGCTGATGAGGAGATGAACTTGCACCATGAACAAACAGCTGGTGCACTGGTAAAGAAGATCTCTACTGGTGCTGCTGATACAGGGGTAGTACAGAGGGGTTGTACAAGAAGGTTAAAGAAATTCGCTTGCTTAAACGAAAGTCTTGTCTATTGTAAGTACTTATCACACCTACTATTGATGAGGGGAAAAGCAGACCCCTGGCCCTATTTATAAGGAAAAGAAGCAGATGCCTGGTCCTGTTGATAAGGGGGAGAAGCAGATGGACTATGGCCTGAACACCTGAGGGTATGCGTGATGACCAAAAGGTGAAAAGTTCAAGAAGAGGAAGACTCATTTACTTCATCTTGAAGACCCCTATTCAGAGGAGGAAGATTCATTTACTTCATCTTGAGACACCTGCCCATGACCAGAGGGGGCACTGTGCAGGCACAAAGGACTTTCTAGTTTATTATAATATGAAGCGTGGATAGATAATGAATATGTATAGGCTTATTGCATAACCTTAACTTTAGAGAATAAATGTAGAGGGAAAAAACAGTGAGGTGTGCATGCTTTGAAGGAGCTATCCCCATGCACCTCAGCACTGAATAAAAAGCATACCTACTTTACAACTTTAACAAGTTGTGGAGTCTAACCGTGCATCACTACCAGGAAAAAGCAGCAGGTCATAATGGTAGGGGACTCTACTTTGAAAGGCACAGAGGCACCCATCTGTTGGCCTGACCCAGTCTCAAGGGAGGAGTGTTGCTACAAGGGGCTCAGATCAGGGATACTGCAGAGAGGCTGCCTGCTCTAGTAAGCTCCACTGACTATTACCCACTTCTAGTGATCCATGTGGGGGCTCGTGATATAGATAACAGCAGCTCAGAGGACATGAAGAAGGACTATGGAGCCCTGGGAGAGGTGCTTAAGGGCTCTGGAGCTCAGATTGTCTTCTCATCAATTCTCCAAGATACAGGGGAGGACCTTAAAAAAAGATAGGAGGGTTGAACAGGTTAATAAATTATTAAAAGGGTGGTGTCACAGTCAGGGGTTTGGGTGTCTTGAACACAGGACCCAAGTTCATAGGCCAGGCCTAGTTGGGCCTGGTGGACCTGCTGTGATAAAGAAGGGGAAGAGTGGCTTTGGTAGAAGGCTTGACAGACTGGTCAAGGATGCTTTAAAATAGATGTGTTGGGGGACGGGGGGCATTATTCCATCCCAACACACCCAGTCAGTTGCCACCACCTATAATAAATGCTCGGAGCAATGTGGAGATATTCCAGCCACTCCAGCCAATGAGCCGGCTTCATTTGGAGCTCAGCTCAGATGCCTCTGTACAAACAGAGCATGGGAAACAAACAAGAGGGATTAGAGATGTGTGCACATCTACAGGGGTATGATATAATAGGCATCAAAGAAACATGGTGGGATGGCTCCTGTGACTGGAGTGTTGGAATGGAAGGTTAGAGGCTCTTTAGAAAAGACATGCCCAGCAAGTGAGGAGGGGGAGTTGCCCTTTATGTTAGGGATAGGCTGGAGAGTATGGAACTCTCTGGGGACAGGAGAGCAGTCAACAGAGAGTGTGTGGGTCAGGATTAAAGGGAAAACAGTGACGGGAGACATAACTGTGGGGATCTGTTACAGACCACTTGATCAAGAGGAATCTGTGTGTGCAGCACTCTACAGACAGATAGGAATAGCCTTATGCTCACAGGCCCTTGTTCTCATGGGGGGCTTCAACCACCCTGACATCTGTTGGAGGGACAGTATGGCCCAGCAGAAGCAATCCAGGAAGTTCCTCAATTGTGTGGAAGACAACTTCCTCTTGCAAGTGATAGAGGAGCTGACAAGAAGAGGTGCCATGCCTGACCGTGTGCTCGCCAACAGGGAAGGGCTGGTTGGAAACGTGACGCTCCACAGCAGCCTTGGATGCAGCGATCATGAGATGGTAGAATTTGAGATCCTCAGGACAGTGAGAAGAGCATGCAGCAAGCTCACTGCTCTGGACTTCAAGAGAGCAGACTTTGGCCTCTTCAGGAACCTGCTTAGTAAGTTTCCATGGGTTATAGCCTCTAGAGGGCAGGGTGGCCCAAGACTGCTGGATGATGTTCAAGGATCACCTACAAGATCGGGAGTGTTACATCACAACTAGAAGGAAGCGCAGCAGGAGGGCCAGGAGACCTCCTTGGATGGATAAGGAGCTGCTGAGAAAAATTCAAAGGAAAGAAGAGGCTTATAAAAGGTGGAAGCAAGGACAGGTGCCCTGGGATGAATACAGGGCTGTCGTCTGGAAGCTAGGGATCAGATGAGGAAAGCTAAGGCCCAGTTAGAATTAAACTTGGCTGGGGATGTTAAGGATAACAGGAAGGGATTCTATAAGTACATAGTGAATGAAGACAGCAGAACTGTATACAGTACTCCAGGTGAGGTCTCACAAGAGCAGAGCTGCTGGTCACTCTCCTTTTCATGCAGCCCACGATAGTTTGCTTTCTGGGCTGCAAGCGCACACTGTTGGCTCATGTTCATTTTCTCATTGAACACTACCCCCAAGTCAGGGTATAGATTTCTCTTGTGTTTTATCAGGGTTTTCTTCTGATTTTTTTCTTTTATATCAGTGTTTTCAACATAGTAACTTAAGAAAAAATGTATAATGAATACATATGCAGATCTCTAATGACAGTCTCATGGTAATGCAGAAAGCAGTTTTGGTTTAGTAAAGACATAGTTATCCTGCAGTAATGCTGAACAAGATTTTGTCCTACTATATAAACCAGCTTGTATGTGTAAAAGTGTCATTACATTCATCTCAGACTGAAATACTTGAGGCTTACTATTTCTATATGTTCCAAGTTGAAGCAGCTAAAAAATATTTCCACTGGACCTCCTCTTGTACTTCCTTAACATTTCCAGCTCATTTCTTTNGATTTTGTCCTACTATATAAACCAGCTTTTATGCCATGTATGTGTAAAAGTGTCATTACATTCATCTCAGACTGAAATACTTGAGGCTTACTATTTCTATATGTTCCAAGTTGAAGCAGCTAAAAAATATTTCCACTGGACCTCCTCTTGTACTTCCTTAACATTTCCAGCTCATTTCTTTTAAGTGGAAAAATGTACAGAGCTTTAAAGGGAGTTTCAGGTAAGTGAAATCACTACAGTGTAAATTATCTGTAAAATGTGAAAATCCATACTTTTTCCTAAAGTTTTATCAAAAGAATTTGAACCATGTAGAACTTGTGGCTGAATGTGGACTTTGGTAGTTTAAATCATTCTATTAGGCATGGGAAATACCATACCTTGAACACTAAAAATGAAAGAAAATAAGCACACATCATTGAGACAGAGCTATTGAAATAACTGAATTTTCAGCTTACTAGCCAAGCAAAAAAGAATACACTTTTGACTCCTTGAATTGTGCATTTTATATTTCTCAAAGTATTGAAAAAAAATTTTCTTGCAAGTGTTTTGCTTCAAAAAGCAGCTTATAATGGGTTTAAACATTACTAAATCTTTCAAGAAATGGGACAAAATATTAAGTTGGCTTTTCTTAGTTTTAGAAGGGATTTTCTTGAAGTCCCACATAATTTTGTACTTTCTTATACTATATGAATAAGTGTCATTTACCTGAAATTATTTTTCATTAGTAGCTATGTTGAAGAGATGTCAAAAAGTGTAGAAATAAGAAAGATCTTTTACAGTAAAGGTTTAGGAGGTTGGAGCATATTGAAGCATGTAAAATCTCAAATCTAGAGTTCTTTCTCTTGGTAGAGATAAGGGAGGATCATGTAGCTATTTCTGCGCGCAGCTGTGTGGAATACATCATAGTAATTGCCCTTTTTCTTATAAAATAAATGTTCCCATAAGCAGAAACTTCTACAGAGAATTCCTTTCCCTTTCCAGTATCCTCAGTTCCATGGTAAACAAACCTATGCTGTTTTCCAAAGTGTTCCCCTGTCTGTTGTCTTCTAGGCATATTTCAGGTTCTGATGAAAGGTAGAGTTAATGAGGATAGCATTGGTAGAAAGAGTCTGTCTTCCACTGCTACTTTAAATTAAATTAATTTTAAAATATATCATTTTTTAATACTTTGTGAGATTCCAACCCTGGTTGGAATAAAAAATTAAAAATAGTAATAATGCTGATAATTTAAAACCCCTGAATCAAATAACTAAATATTCAGATAAGCAAAAGTGATAGGAATTTATTAAGGATCAATCTGGTATTATTTGTTCCCACCTGAAAAGGAACGGACAGCAAATTCCAGATGATCATCAGCAGTAGAACAGTTTATACAGTAGGCAGAAATACATAAAATTTGAAAAATGTAAGTACTGCTTTTCATTGTTCAACTTAATATAAGAATTAGTTTTTGTACTATAAGGGAATAACCCTGACTGAGAAAATAATATGGGAATAAAATTCACAAAAATGCTTCTTCCTCTTATTTGTTTCAATCAAAACCAGAATTTATGTCCATAACAAAAGTTAGTTACTACTGAAATTACTGAATGTTACAGCTTCCTTTAAAACTATCCTGCTAATCTGCAATATCATGCATGTAATGATATACAAATAATTTGGTTTACAGTTTATTCCCTAGCAAAAAAGAGAATTAAAGCTATAATTCTTCCATATCAGTGTTGAAACACTGTCATGATATGAGTGGTTTAGGGTTGCTCAAAGAATGACCATCAAAGTTATTATCAAGAGCAGTTTAAATATGACTTATAAGTGCAAGACTTAACAGAATTTGATGGCAAGGTTCACTGCTACTTGGATGAAGCACATGAAGGAAAAATCAAGTTTACGATGGTTGATAGAGATTAAAGGCACAAAGAGTAAGGGCGGCCCTCTTGTTGAATCACAAAGTTCAGAATGGACCCCCTTGCTTTCTAAATTCCTGATGAAACCTAGATGCAGATGGATCCAGTCTTGGTCTCAGACTTGGTCAACAGTTAACCAAAAGGTTGCAAGTCTACCAATTCACCATAGAAGAAATTTTTACACAGTTTTCATTTAGCAGCAGTTTCACCTTTTAAGGTGGATCTTATAATGTGATTATAGATAGATAGACTTTACCACGATTTCTGTAGCAATCTATATACATATACACACACCTGCAAACATGAAGACATAAAAAGGTACCTGTTAAACATTCCCCTCGAGATAAGTGAAATACATCTAAAGTCTGGGCATTTCTCAGTGGTTAAAGGTTGAGTCTTAAGGTGTGGGGGGAGTTCAACCCAGGTCCCCTCTTTCAGTGATAGTCCTCTGCTTAACACAATCTTAAGAACTTGCAAGCTCTGAAGGGTGTCTCACTCAGAGAGAGATGATGGTTGCAACACACTGCAGTCAAAGAGAGCTCAAAGAGCGCCACATAGGACTACTGTTTATAGGGTTGCAAGACTAGTGGCTTTAGTCATTAGTAAATTCACATCCTGGCTGCAACTTGGCTTGGTAATTACGTTTTTATTATTCCAGTGACAATGGTACTGTTCTGCTTGAGCTGTGATCAAGGGAAGAAGTGTTCTAGGGCTGTCAGAGGATGACTGATTATTCCCAGTCTTGCTTCCCATGAGTCCCTGGTATGATCAGTACCTTTCTCCTTAGCCAGGTAAGAGTGCCTGTGAGGGTCAAAGGACACTTCACTGCTCAAGTCATTGCCAAGGTCTGACAGGAATTCCTGAGATCGTAGAGCAGTCCAGAGGGTGTGGAGAGAAGTAAGATTGACAACCAAAAGCACTGAGGTGTTTTCCTCTTAAAAGAAAACAGAATAGTTTCTTATTTAACATACAAACACAAAAGAAGATCTAAAGACAATAGGCCAGAATTGGTGAAAACCAGTATTTGTCTGAATTTAATTTCATATTTTCAATATTTTTAATGATTGGGACATAATATACCAGAATATGTACTGCATGATTCACATTTTCAGAAAGACTGATGCAGCAAATTTTCAGTTTATTAATTTAAGAAAGAGATGAAGTCTGTTTGAAAATGCTTCACTGCTAAATATTGTAAGTAAAGCAGACTGCATTTAACCTTTAATGGGTTGGAGAGAAATAATTTCCTTCTAGATATTCTTGTATTATTCTATTTCTTCCTTAATTTTAAGGTTTGTATTTGGTAGTAGTTTTAATTGCATACAAATTTTACTTCTTTAAGGCAAAATTGCAACTGCCTTTAAGGTACTTAAGTATCCATTTTTTTTTCCAAAATGTGTTTTTTTTTTCTGTTGGTTGGAAAGTTGTTTCAAACTATATCTGTTCAATCATACCTGCATTTACAGATGCCACCACATAAGGCAGGTGAAGGCAAAAGTGTGTTGACATATAAGTGTAAGCAAAGGTTTGCATAAATAAGTAAAAGAGGTGAAAATCAAAAGAATTTATTGGATTTTTAGGTATTATTTAGCACATTTCTAAAAAAGCTTTCATGAAAAAAAGTATAAATAGCTTGTGACTGAAGTTTAGAATACTTGGTCTGATAATGTTTCAAAGATACATCACATTAGCTGACTTACTAAAAAGACAAAAAAGCTCCAAAGAAAATTCTCTCCTAAGACTATTACCTACCTTTTTAATTACACATCCCTTGCCATACAGTTTTCCATTATTACCTTGCCCAGCAGCCATGTCAGTGCAGCACTGCAAATTTCTGTCCTATTTATGTTCCAGCCAAATGAACACATGCACACATTAAGGAACCATACCCTTATGCTGATTACAGTTATAAAACTGTTATCCTCCTCTCTTTTATGTTGTGTTCAATGAGATTACTGGTTGATAAATGCCATGAGGTCAGCTTCAGTTTCTGAATACTAATGCCTTGAAAATTAATTTTAATTGGTGCTCCTAAAAATTCACAGCACAAAAAAAATCCCTTAGGATGACATATCTTCTGTAAATGTAGGTTTGGTATAAAGTCTATATACTTCTATCACTGTCTAATTTTGAAGAGTAAGTGTTGGATTTTGATCACAGTATTAATGATACTTAACTCTGATATTGAATTTTATTGGATCAATTTTGTTATTCTCATACTCTGTGAGGTGAACTCAAGGGAAAAGCACTTAGTCGCATAGTATATTAAATAAAAAAAAAGTGTTATTTTAAGGAAGGGTAGACTAAAAAAAGGATTTATTAATGTCAGCCTTTTCATGTTTGTTAGGAAAATTTTGAAATTAAATATTTCTTTCAGTGAGAACGGTAAGTGAAATAGTAAACCTGCTAGGATTTGGTTACTTCAGCTTTGGTTTGGAAGGTAGCTCTTAGGCACACTGGACAGAGTTTTCTCCTCTAATTCTCTCTTAATTGTCCACAACATCCTGCTTGGGAGTGGGGGGATTCTGACAGAAACTTTCAGAAATTCTTTTCAGTATTATACCTTGTAATGGTTAAAATGAGAATAATTGACTGATGATACTCTTTGGAGAGGATGGCTACTGACATTAATTTTTGATTTTCTTTTTTTTAATTGATCTTTCTTTTCTTGATTTTATTCCATGGCAAAGACTAATACCCACAGAAATATATAGACCAAAGGAGAAAAAATGGAGGCATTAAATCCAAAATAAACAAAAACCCTTAAACTTCACTCCTCCCTCCCATTTTCTTCCAGGACTATAGCATATTGAAAGCTCCTATATAAATTCCTAGAACAGAGTTACATTTTTGAGAGTGCAAATAGGATGGAAACTGGTCTTTCCTGAAGCTAGTTAAGCAGGAAAACTCCATTGACTCAGTAGAATTAGAATTACAACTATAGAAACAAGAAACCACAGTTCAGAAATATTTTTTATAGATTAGTTTATTCTTCAAACTACTTTTCCACAAGAATTTTGTTAAAATAATAATTTTCCTCAGAGAACAGAAGTATGATTTACATCACTGTGGTGAGAGATCTGATGACAGAGAGCATTAGTGTTCTGAACACTGGAACAAGTCGCCCACAGAGTTTGTGGATCCTCTATCCTTATCTTAAGAACTTTTGGGATATAGTTATGGGTTAATTCATTTTATTTTCAAGTAATTTAATCCTTAATGTCATCAAAAATCCTCAATTCTAATAAAATAAGATTAATGAAATCATGTACATGCTGCTGTTTTGTAGTATTACCCTAACACATAAATCATACAATTATGATCAAAACATGGTATTACTGTCAATGACATGGTCAATGATAGGATTACCACACAAAACATTTATCATAAAGTGCCTAGAAAACCCTTTCTATGAGAAAGTCTTCATCATGAAAATGCCAGTATTGTAGACTTAAGCATTATTTTCAGTTATGTGGATTAAAAACGTTAATGTAGCTAGACTGCTACCCAGTTTTGAACATTCATATGGACTACTGAGGTAGCTACACATCTCCCCAGCCCAAATACTCACTGTCAAGTTGAAATCTTGCTGCCTTAAGTGTGGTCTTTTGCAAGATCTTAAAGTCTACCTCTCATCTTCTACAATGATGAAGGAAAAAATATTATTTAATATAGTAGATCAACAGTGCTGTTAATTTTTTCTTTTTTTTTTTTTTTCCCACCATAGAGAGCCTAACATACTAGAAGTATTTAGTGCCTTTCCTATGGCAGAAGCAAAAGAACCACAGGTTAAAATCAGAACCACAGGGTAAGTCTGAAAAACACTCAACAACTGCTTAAATTCCAAGAGCGTGTGGGGTACATTTCTTTAAATAGACTTCNGCCTAACATACTAGAAGCATGTAGTGCCTTTCCTATGGCAGAAGCAAAAGAACCACAGGTTAAAATCAGAACCACAGGGTAAGTCTGAAAAACACTCAACAACTGCTTAAATTCCAAGAGCGTGTGGGGTACATTTCTTTAAATAGACTTCAAAATGTTAATAATTAAAGAAGCAAATTTAACTACTTTTATAAATTTGGATATTAATCTATATAAATGTTCTCATTCTTTGCAATTGTTGTGGTTTAACCCCAGCTGCCAACTAAGTAAGTATTGTGCTGCCCCTGGCTTACTCCATGCCCCATGACCCATGCAGTGGGCTTGGGAGGAGAATCGAAAAAGGTAAAAACTGTAGTCTGAGAACAGAACAGATTAATAACCAAATTTAAAAAATACATGAATACTTATGAAAATGAATAATAATAATAATTATTATAAAGGTGATGAAAACAGAGATAACAAAAAGAAAGGAACACAACCCAAAGAAAAAAAAAGGTGATGCACAATACAATTACGCACCCATTGACCAATGCTCAGCTAAACCACGAGAAGTGATTGGTCCCTCACAGACAACTCCTGCCAGTTTATATACTGGGCATAGTGTGCTGTGGTGTGGAACACCCCTTTGGATAGTTTGGGTCAGGTGTCCTGTCTCTCCTGCCCCCTTTCTTCTTGTGGCCCTCCTCACTGGCAGAGCATGAGAGACAGAAATCCTTGACCAGGTATGTGCTATAGAACAACAGCAAAAACATCAGTTTATTGTCAGTATTGTTCTTAGACTAAAGCCAAAGCACAGCACTGAACCAGCTACTAGTAAGAAAACTACCTTTATCCCAACTGAAACCCGGACAACTAGTAGACTATACGTTTCTTATGTTAGACATCCATAGACACCTGGCACAAAAAAACGTGAGGAAGAATCATTCTATGTTTTATAATTAAAATAGTTTTATAATGCCAAGAAAACCTGGAATTGTCAGTATCACATTGTTCTGATTCTCTAGAATTTCGTTTGTTTAATTTTACAATATAGAAAATAATTCATAAATTTGACTTAGGAATCATGAACCGAAAATTATGATGTGAATAGTTTTGATCTACTGATTTCTTTCAGTCAAACTTCTTATTTAGCCAGAATGGCAGAAGAGAATTTGAAGTATCACTTCTGCCACGCAAATCCTTTATTACATTGTTCTCACATATAGATATATATTGCTATAGAGCAGACGGACAAGTACTTTTCCTATCTAAACTATTTCAGAGCTACAACCTCACTGAATTCAGAGGTGTTAGATACCCCTTCCTAAATGTGTCATTTCTTTACCCACACTTTTTCAGTTAAAGCTAACAAAAGAGTAACTTCTAAATACATTCAGGCAGATAATGTACCATTTGGAAAGCAAATGTTTGCTTTTAATTTGTGACAACATGCTGATATAAAAATGAGAGATGACAAAAGTCAATTTTAGGCCCCATGATCACAATTGTTGAGAAATATTTGCACACTTTTCCCAAATACATAGTTAGGTTTTCAGATACAGTCAGTGTGAAGACTGCTCTGAGTTGGTGTCATTATGTTGAATAATAGCACCTTAAAAATAAAATCTTAGATATCGTTATAGTCATTGGACCACAGTTCTCAGATAGCATCATTCAGTAGCAATGTTAAGAGTCTTATTTAGTGGTTTATTTCTAAGGAATATGACCCTCCACTAAAAGAAAGTTTGCTTACAAATGAAACAAAATATTTATGTTTCTTTAACTGTATGTGTGGCTTTTTGTTTGTTGGTTGGTTGGATTTTATTATTAATCTGTAACTCACAGTGAAGAAACTGACTGTGACAAAGATATTTCTAATGTGTGTCACTGCATTTTGTTCATGTCGTTGGAGCTTGTCCATGTGTCATTAGATTTTGGAGAAAAAAACTGTTGTTTTTCTCAATCTCAAAAAAGTACAGCTCAACCAATGATAAAAAAGAGATAAGAAAAAATCACAGCTTTCTTCCAGGCTTGCAGGTCATACTAATTACAAGATTTGAAGCAGGCCATGCATTAGCCCATAATTTAAATTGAAAAGATGTTTAGTAATTTTTTGCTCACCTGCTGGAATCTTCTTATTCAATTACTCGTAGTTAGTTCTTCACCATTACATGGGACTACTGGCATATGCAAATCTAGAAGAATATACCCACAAGAAACAGAAATGTACATGTATGGAGGTATGTTTAATTTCAGGGTTTTTTTAATTGAAAACATTGCTTCATCCAACAACAACAACAACAAAAAATCAAGCACCACAGCACTTACACTATGTAAGGGAGTAACCAGGACAGCAAAAAGAAGCTGCAGGCAGCTAAGTAATTTCCCTTTTCTCAAAATTTATGACTAAACCGTAGCAAAACCCATATTGCTTGGATATGCCTCAGAATTAGAGGCCAAAATAAATCCACTCGAACATACAGTTCAGAGTCTGTCAGCCAAATTGTGATACTTTACATGCTCAATAATGAGCTGTTCTTTGGCTCTGCAATATGAGATAAAGTATTAAAATCTGGTCTTCAGAAATAACTGCAGCAATTTTTACTTTTCTATTCAGACATCTACAACTTGTTATTTTTGCAGAAAATAGCGGGTATAATATTCCTGTAGCACTGCCAGCATAGAGCTAATGCTGTTGTGGAATGTAGAGAGATGAAAAGCACATGGGCTCCAAGCCAAAAATCCTTAGAATGAAATGCAAAAAATAGAAAAAAGTGCAATAAATAAGGAAAATAAATACCTGTAATTCATGGATAGAAACATATAAATAAATTTTAGCATCTGAAAAATTAAGCATTACAATATATCAGTTGGATTTTATGTTCTGTGTTAGTTAAGATGTCTGCATACTCACAGCAGCTAACCTGTGCTAATAAATGTGTACCTATATCACCATGCCCCTATGCACCATTTTTATTATCAGTAGGTGGAAAGGGAAGATTCATTCACCCTTTAAGTATTCAATTTATTTGGGTCTTTTTGTAATATTTTCTGTTCATTAATTTTTTGAAACTATTTTTAGACTTTAGAATCTGTCCAAATAGGTTGCAAATATAATCTTGAGAGGATGGCTAAAATATTTGCACATCTAAACAATGAGTCACAAAAGAGTACAGCAAACATCCTACCTACTTTATGAAGATCCCGTTGAAAAAGCTGTTGAAGCCTGAATATCCATATTGTCTTCAGCAATGAACGTTACTACAACAGACAACTCAACAAATTAAGCTAAGCATACGTTAGCTTTCTCTGTCAAGGCAGGGTCCTAATGCAGTGCCCATTACTGAAGACTACTGTTGTGACCCTCCCTTGGCATGTATTAATAGAAGTATACTTAATCTGTCCTGTATGTTTTGCACTTTTAAATATATCAGCATTGAATGTTGATTTTATGTTTGAAATATTTTTTCATACTGTTTGCTGTACATTCATTCACTCAGAATGAATAACGTATAACTAAAAATTGTCAAGAAGAAAAGATTTAAAAAGCATGAATTAAAAAAAGAACCACTTAATCATCACAGGTATTAATATATAATGAAAACATTTATTCTGTGTGAAAGGAACTTTGTATCATATTGAAGGTTTATTGTTATAAATGTACACCATGAATGCATCTCAAACAATAGTGAAGAATAAGTTAGCACCATGATAAGACTAACATTGTAAGGAAATTAACTGCTTTTGTATTTAATTTAAAATATGTTTTATTTTTTTACTTGCATATAGCCAGTATAGGAAAATTGAAAGGTAGTGTATTGGTTTAAGCCCAGCTGGTAATTCAGAACTAAGCAGCTCTTTGCTTACCATCCCCACACCCTCAGTTCCTCTCCTTTTTCCAGGGAGGATGGGGAGGAGAATCTAAAGGACATAAACTCCATCAGTTCAGATAAGAACAGTTTTCCACAATGAAACTGGGAAGGAACACAGGGGATAGAAGTTTCCATTGAACTGTTCCTTAAGTAAATATATTAAGAAATTTCAGGAAAAATAAAAATCTTTATTGTATTTCATTTTGATAACTGGTATAATTATCAATAACAGTTTAATATTATGGTAAAAAATTATGGGAAAGAGGAACTATACTGCAAATGCAAATACACTGTGATATTTAAATCTTGTCAAATAAAATATTCAGAGATTTTTTTATTTTTCTACATTTCTTACTGTCTGATGGCATTTTTATTAGGCTTTGTCTTAGAAGACTCAAGGAAGAAACCAGATCTTATGTTTAGTTTTGGGTTAAATTTGTGATATCAGACACAGTTGATTAAATGCAACCATAGGATATTTTGGTTTTAAAAGGCTATTGTGGGCACATTATAGCAATTCTAGAAACACATTGAATATATGGGGCTTTTTTGTGTGTGAATGTTATTAATTTCATATATCAGAAATAAATATGAATTTGCTAAGAATAATTTTTTATGCCATGTCTTCAGAGGAACCTTTACATCATGAAATCAGGTCAAATAGCTCAGCTTTTCATACATAATACTTAAAGACGGTTTCCTCTCAGTTTATATCAATAGAACAGTAAGACAGGGTAAAATGCTGATTTCTTTGTTTTTTAAAACTGTTATGCTGGCATGACAATAAAAAAATCATAATTTGAAACATGATGCAGCAACACAGAACAAAAACAAACAAAAAGATTAATTCAAAGTAAATCCAAAGCAATTTCAAATTTGAAATCGCTAGGCAGATCAAACCAGAAGATTCAGAACAAAATGTGCATAAAACTATTTATTTTGTCTATTTACAGAATTTCACTCCTTTCTCTCCATTATATAGGTAGTCACACATTTCACATGGAAAACAGGTTGAAAAAACATAGAAAAGCACCTTTACAGTGAACTGCTTAGCATCTCATGTTTCTCTAGTTGTTTATTATGTATTTAATATGCTTTATAATTTTGTTGAAGTGCACCTCAAAAGCAAATTTTCATCTCTGGAGAGTTAGGACATTTTTACAAGTGACTATTCCATTATATTGATTTTTTTAATTGCCTTAGCTTTATAACTAACTTTTACCTATTAAAAGACTTAGCAAGCACAGTATCTTAGGCTTTGTAAGCTATGTCTCCTGCTCTCAGGAGCTAATTTTTCTTTTGACACAAGAGTAGATCTGACTCCTAAGTAATAGCCATAGAGATCCTGGGATAGACTGATAGTTAAGCTAATGAATTACCTGCAATTTGAAGATAGTGAAGAGTAAGTATACTTTTATGTACATTTGTTGGAAACTGATCTTCTAAACAACTTCCCAAATGTCCTAATGGGATTAGAATAAGACATCTCTCTGGCTAGATCAGTTTTGGACTTCAAAACATATTTTACAAAAAAAAAAAAAAAAAAAAAAAAAAAAAATTATAAAAAAAAAAAAAAATAAAAAAAAAAAAAAAATACAAAATAACCTAATGGGAAAAGAATAAGAAAACACTCTGGCAAGATCAGTTTTGGACTTCAAAACATAAATTAAAAAAAAAAAAAAAAAAAATTATAAAAAAAAAAAAAAATAAAAAAAAAAAAAAAATACAAAATAACCTAATGGGAAAAGAATAAGAAAACACTCTGGCAAGATCAGTTTTGGACTTCAAAACATAAATTAAAAAAAAAAAAAAAAAAAAAAAAAAAACAAAAAAACAACCACCACATTCAAAAAGTGAAGAACTGAAAATTTGCTTAAATAAACCAAATGCTTCCACTTATGTATAAAAAGATAACTGTGAGGAAGATCTCAACATCCATTTTTAGGCCAGACCTGTATGATGTCAGTGATGTATAAAAGGAAGGCAGATAAAAGCATTGCTATCAAATACCTAATGAAAAATCTCAGCTTCTGAGCCTGAAGTTTCTGCAAAGCTGGTAATGTCTTTAAAAGCTCTTCACTGGGCAGGTGCTTAAGATTTTAAATGTTGCTGAAAGGTTTTGCTGGTATGTGCTGCGCAGAGGAAAGGAAACAGCTGGCTTTGCTTCTGTAGGAAATAATTCCCTGCTTCTGTTGCATTTCCACTTACAGTTTAGGAGGGCTCAGTAGGTGTTATTAAGACCTTGGAGCCTCTGCAGGTGTCAGGGACAAGTCTTCTGGGATTTTCAACCCTGCTGTTATCCTGAAAGCACACAAATGGAGCAGTTGCCCACAAAACATCACAGAATTCCTAATCTTAAAGTAGAAAAGCAGAGGTGTGATATGCCAACTTGTTCTACCCTGCCTGATGCAAGGAATTTTAATAAATATCACTCCTCGGACAGTAGTGGGTGTCAACAGCAGATGCACAGGAACATGATCACACATCTTCCTCTCTGCACATTTGTATTCTCATCACTGTCCTTTTCCAAAAGTAACAATTTTGTCTGTTCATCTAGCTTTAGCTGCTTGTGCAGCAGCTCTCCAACTCTTTCAATCCCAGTGCCTAGTCTAAGCATTAGAGAAACAGCAAAGCAGGGAAGACCACTGAAGAAATTATTAGTAAGACATGGCCAAACTATGCCTTGAACTATTTTCATTACAGACAAAAGAGGATGTGAACACCAAGTGTTCAACATTCCCATTTAAGATCAGACCAGCATATGTTTTTCGGGGGTTATTTTATTATTTCAGGATTTTTTAACCTGAAGCATATAATTTTGAAGTCAGTTTATTTTAGTTTTAAGGGTTATGGAAAGATATTTGTTTGATTTTGTTTCAGTTCACAGATTATGCTGTTTCTCAAGCCATTTCCACTCTCTTACTTTGTCCTGGGCTCAGCAGGTCATTTTTCTCCTTCTTAGTAGCTGATGCAGTGCTGTGTTTTTGACTTTCAGCCTGGGAATAGCACTGATAACAGCGATGCTTTTATTTGCTGCTCAGTAATGTTTACTCTGACCAAGGACTTTCTGAGTCTCATGCTCTGCCAGTGAGGAGGGGAAGTCAGGAGGAAGCAGAGACAGGACACCTGACCCAAACTAGCCAAAGAGGTATTCCATACCACAGCATGTCATGCCCACTATATAAACTGGGGACAGTTACCCAGAAAGCCCAGATCACTGCTCAGGTCTGGCTGAGTATCAGTCGATGGGTAGTAAGCGGTTTTATTCTCTCCCCTTGTTATTTCCCTTATCATTATTATTATTGATGATAGCAGTAGTGGTTTTGTGTTCCACCTTAGTTACTTTCAGATCCTAAAGTCTGATATATAAAAATGGATAGCTATGGCCATAAGGGAGGCAAAATCCTGGAAATCCTGTAAACTGCAGTTTTGACCTGCAGTCATTATGAGACTGCACACATGACCCCCTGCTGTGATGCTTTTATGGAGCTACATCTTTATAGAGTTGAACAAAGCTTTAAGAACCACCTCTGAATGATGTAACTGTTCATTGTATCATGCTAGATTGAGCTGTATGTGTTTTGCTGGCAGCGCTCTGGTTGCATTGCTTCTGCTCTGACCTAGCTAACGGATGTCATTTTATGTCATCAGGAGACTTTTCTATATCCTCTGGTCTATTTACTAGTTCCAATTTGCATGTTGCCACCGGGCAAGACATTCATAAAAACATTTGATGAGCGTTCATTGATAGACTTCTGAAGCTCTGATTTTTCAGTCATTAGAGCTTAATATTGACTCATCTGGTCAGACGTGTAATACCACTGAGATATACAAAAACAAATATTCAAAATAAATGCATTAAAACCAGAGAAATCCCTGGAAGTCTAAGTTCTTGTTTCCATATTAAGTTGCATCTTGCTGACTACAAAATTAACAATTAATGCTGTGGCTGTGCACTGGGAATGTAAATGTTGGCATGTGTCCAGGGAGCAATATTATTAAAATTTCTTTTATACTTGCGGAAAACACTACTAGTATGATATTATTTCTCAGGATGCAAATGTATTTGATGCGTGTCTTTCCAGACAGGTAACTGGCTACAATAATGCTGTTTGCAGAGATGTTGGACATCTTTCTGGTTCTGTACCAGTTCACTCCATCTGCTGCTGCTCAGCTATTGACAAAACCTAAACTAAATAGCCCCCAAATTACTATAATGTCTTTTCCCAGACTATCAGTTCATCATAGGATTGATTTTAGCTGCAGGCAATTCTCCTGAGCTGCATTCTGCTGAGCTGTCTGCATGAGGTACAAATTATGCCATTTAGACATGTTACTTGTGAACTGTAGAGTCCTCTCTGTAGTGACTGAAAAATCTGAGGTTACACCACTACAGTGAGACATGGGAAACTTCAGCAGAAGGTAGTTTATTAATTGCTAGCATCATTTTCATTTTCATGATACATGTAACGGATTGACTTCTTTTAACTGTTGATTGTGGACGTGGGCCAGAATTATCCTTATTCTGTGGCAGTCCTTCGCAGATTATTTGCTGAATTGGGAGGTGATGGTGTTTGTAGTTGTTTCTGCTTTAATTAGCCATTGCAATTAATTCAGGTACTAGAATTTTAAGAGAGAGAAATAAATATGGAATCATAGAATCATAGAATAGTTAGGGTTGGAAATGACCTTAAGATCATCAAGTTCCACCCCGCAGCCATAAGCAGGAACACCTCATATTAAACTGCGTCACCCAAGGCTTTGCCCAGCCTGGCCTTGAACACCACCAGGGATGGAGCATTCACAGCTTTCTTGAGCAACCCATTCCAGCACCTCAACACCCTAACAAGAAAGAATTTCTTCCTTATATTCAAACTAAACTTCCTCTGTTTAAGTTTCAACCTGTTATCCCTCATCCTATCACTACAGTCCCTAATGAAGAGTCCTTCTTCAGCATCCCTATAGGCCCCCTTCAGATAGTGGAAGGCTGCTATGAGGTCTCCACGCAGCCTTCTCCAGGCTGAGCAGCCCCCATTTTCTCAGCCTGTCTTCATACAGGAGGTACTCCAGCCTCCTGATCATCCTTGTGGCTCTCCTCTGGACTTGTTCCAACAGTTGCATGTCTTTTTTTATGTTGAGGACACCAGAACTGTACACAATACTCCAGTGAGGTCTCAATTCCCTTCCCTATTTCCTTCCAAGCAATTGTCTACTACTGCCACACTTCCTCAGTTTCTTTCACTTGCTTCCTAGTAGCTGGGTCTTGAGGGACCCTCTGAATCTTGCAGTCTGGCATGACAACCTTCTCTTCCTGGCCCGTATGCAGCCCATGCTCTACAGGCAGTATTCAACAGCTCCTTTTTATTCCTTTCCTTTCTACAGAATTTTGTTAGATGCTTTTGCATTGAACCATGAATAATTAATTAAACACTAATTATAAATAATTTATGCTTTGAATTTATTTACACAGCTATTAGAAGGCCTAGAAAAGACATCTCCTCCCTCCTCCATCTCCTATCATGGTGTCTTTCCCACTTTCAAAGCATGTCTGTAATATTATACATCATATAAGAGTTATGTGGAAAACTGAAGTTGACAAAGCAGATTAAATAAAGCTGTTTCGGGGTGGGTTTTGATTGTTTGTCTGTTTGTTTGTTTTCCTACAGGCCCTGACTCAATTTCTGTGGATTTACATAAGAACAGGTATATTGTACAGTTCACTGAGATGTTTCTAGCTTGAGGCTGTGATAGTAACAGTGAAGAAGGAGAAATAGTTATGGAGGAATATTTGATACCTAAAATGGCCATCTAAGGGACCGACTTTTTGCCCTAGTTCCAGTCATAGTTGCAAACTGCAGTACTTAGTGTATTCCTGCCATCTGATGGGAGAGTCTGCTGATTGCCGTGTGTGCTGGTGGAGACATAGGTATGTCTATCTATATTTTACCTTATATGTATTTTGTCTTCTATAATTTATTAGGTTAGGCTACTGCAGTGCATTCTGATTACTGTTTCAGTTTGCAGACACTCAAAAAAAGTGTCTAATATGATTATTTTTTAACCGTCATTCCGACAGGCAGAATACATTGATTCTCTGTCATTCAGATTTCTTTGGTCATAAAAACAATTGTCTCTATACCTTGAATGTTTTGAGAGATTTTGCATATTTGCTTCCAAGATGTTTGTTAGGTTATGTGATAAAGTTCATCTGCCTGCTCCCAATGGAGCTCAGAGAAACAATTCATGAGGAGAAGCCCTGACCCATTACAACATCCATCAGTTCCTCAGAGTTCCATTTGCAAAATGAGCACAATGGGAGAAGGAAACACAATTAAGGATACCTGACAACTGAACATCTTGTCCAGGCCCCTGCAGGGTTTGACTCTGCAGAACCATCACCCTTAGTATCCAGATGCAAAGCCCATCATGAGTGTCTGCCTGTGATCTGTGTAGCCAGCCACATGTATTTGCACATATGTGTTGTTAAGTGCACTCTGTGAATTCGCCATGCTTAGGATAGATCTTCAACTTTGGTATTGGTTGCACTGAGGCACACTGAGAGTGCTTCTCTTGGACTACTGAATCCAGCATGATATATTTTTCTCTGTCAGTTTTGGTAAATGCTTTTAAGAAGACTGATAAATAAATACCTACTGTGCAAAGCTCAGGTATGATATGGTATTTGAATATCTGCCAGACTTTTCTTCTTTTTAGTCCAATTCAAGATGAAAGAGCATATTATTAGAATTTTTCCTAGCACCAAAATGTCTGTGCTTGGAAATATGAAAAAAGGAATTGCTAAGGAACCTAAAATTCATAATGAGATTCTCTGTGATATACTGATGTCTTTTTTTTCCATTTAAAAAATATTCTCTTATTTAGTTATGTGATTTTCTGATAGCAGATACCGATGTAAAAACAACCATCTCAACATAGAAATTACTATCTTAAGTTAGTTTGTGACATTAGCTTTTATTTTCTTGTAAAAAAAAAGAAGCTGATTTTTTAATTTGGAAGTAATGGACCAATTTTTTAGGAAGAGTGAAACAGAATAGTTCCACTTTTGGTGGATGTCATGTTGTGTGCCCAAGAACTGATTTCAGTTCCCTTAAACTGTGTATTTACCCAAATGAAGAACCATTTTAATTAGACATAAACATTATTTTGCATAAGTTTTTGCACCAGATATTAACTTTTTGACCTTTTTTTACTGTATGTTAGTGAGACAACATGATCTCAGAGGTTTTAAATGCATGCTAATACATATCTACCATTATCAGAATGAAATGCATAATCATCATTGAGGCACTTTTGAGACCATACTCACATGATTATTAGAAAGGTTGGTCTACAACAAAATTAGAATTTATTCCAATAGAAATTAAATATTTGTCTTTCCAATTCTAATTCATGAATTCTAATTTATTTTTGTTAGCAAGCAGTCCAATCAGGAATTACAGAGCTATAATAAATTAACATTACTAATTATGCATGCAAAAGAAGCTTTCTACCATTTTCAGGTAGCTAGACATATTTACTTCAGATAAATGTATTTTTTGTTAAATTCATGCAAATGCATGTAGGTACCAGATCCAAATTTTCTACAAATCTCTATTATGTATACTGGATAGCCTTTCAAATACAAAGTACAAGTTGCTTAAAACTAAGTCTAATATTAGAAAGACTAATAACAAAATATTCTCAGATGTGCCTATGAGAATAAATTGTGGTTAAAATGCTAAATAAAAGATTATGGGGATCAGTTTGAGCTATTTTTGACACTGAGATCCTGAAACACACAAAACCGAGTAAGTGTATTGCAGTCACCAATTTTCTTGAGTGGCCTCCTGTTTTTAAAGACAATGATAAACTTTCTTTTAATGTATCCATCCCAATTTTTTGTAGAAAAATTTACTGTTTATCAATATGTAAAGAAATGAAATCAGTAAGAAAAAATAGCTTAATTTTTTAAGCTGAAATATACTGTATTTTTGTATCACAATGTTTTATATGCTAAATAGTGTTCAGAAGCTGTGGAGATAAGAAGTGTAGATGGTTTTTTTTTCATGAAAATATATCTTTATACTTCTACTAAGAACACTACAAGATGAGATTTATTCCCACAAAATACATTTAAAATATATTTATATTTGCTTTATGAATATGTTTGGCTTAGCATCACCAAGTCGATACTGAGTTTGTTTTTTGGTTTTGGTTTTTTTTTTTTTTGGACAAACTTTAAATTGAAATGTTTATTTCTGGCATTTGGAGCTATGTGAATATTGTGTACAAAGGATAAATTCAGACTTGATTTTGTGACATGATGTCTATTTGGTTTTCAAGTCTTCTAATTAATAAATACCATGAACTTTGGATTCTAATTATTGGCTACCAATAGCTGCTTATACTCACAAGTTTCTCTTATCTTGTAGGTTATTAAATCATTATAGAAAAATATTCCATTATTAACTGTTAGAAAATTTCTGCAAACTATGTATTCACTTTCTAACATATTTTTTGCAGTGACACTAATAAATCATTAGATTATACTGCTCCAACTCTTCAGCATCTCCTATGCACCAGCACAAGAAAACATTCAGTGATGGTGCAAGTTCCCACGCATACCTGGATTCCTAAGTTTCTGCTTACTCAAAATTCCATTTGAATTTAAACAAGTTCATTTGGTCTGTAGGAGCTACAGATGGCAGACTGAAGCCTCTGAATACCAGTACAAAATCCATGTACTTCTGCTGGGCTTGAAACCCCATTTGTCACTTCAGTCTCTGAAAACTCTCCTTGGGAATTATTCCATGCTTTTCCGTGCGTCATCTCTTCACCCATATGGCACACTACCAATATTCCTTGTCTTTTCATTTACATTGGTTTACCTGCAGTGGTTTTGTGTTCAAGCATATGTTACAATATGCCTGTGTAAGCATGGACCCACCAGAAGCCACTGGCCATCTATACAAGCCAAGGGCGCTCATCCTACCTGACCCTCGAGGAAGAATGGTGCGTGCTGATTTGAGAGCAAAGGTTGCAGCTCTGGCTGGGGGGGGTCTGTACCATCTACCTTGGTGGTGGCTAATGCCTTGACACAGACAGAGCTACTGAAGGAACTGGCCAGAGCTCTGCAGGAAATTCCCAGACCTTCATAATTCTATGTTTCTGTGAAAATAAAGTACTTCCAGTGACACAATAGCTTCACTATGTCTCTTGTTTTCTTACTTCCATTATTGAAACAGGCAACTTTGGCCTCTTGGGCAAAGAAAACTTTACTACACTCAGGCTGAGTTATTACATTAAAGAGTGATCAGGCCTGATTTTGCTTTTTAATCTTATTCTCAAATAACTGTGCTCACTATGCAGTACTGAGTTCAGTATGTTGCAGTAGCAGTAGCAGTAGCATGTTGCACTTACTGTAATATTGTACTAGCTCTGTAGTTACTGTAGTACTGTAGTGGCAAGTTTTAGTTCCTATAGTTAACTTCAGTTGGTTGTAAATTATGTGACAGCATTGTCTCAAGCACAATTGACAGACATTGTCTCAAGCACAATTGACAGACACATTCATTACTTTCTCACTTTGCCAATTATAAATTTCTGGATGTTAGTTAGTTAGTTGCGAGAGGGTGAAGAAATACTTTACAAGGACTTTTAAATAAAATGTAAAAAATAGAATGGGTGAAAGCAGTTAGAATTATTGAAATAATGTTCTCAATCCATTGGACTTGCGGTGAAGGGTGAACAGCTCTGCTAATTTATAGACTTGTTTCAAATCTTAAATGACCTATAATACAATCAGAAATTGAACTCCTTTCATTAATATTTCATTAAAATTTAAATGCAATCAAGAAACTTAGACCTTTGGACATTTTCAATGAAATTTTTAAATAAACACTTTAGACTGCTGCATCAACCTATCCAAATATTGAAAGTCTGCTAGCACATTCTGCCTGTGTGAATGGAGCAGGGAAAAGTTACATGACCAAGGTCAGTAACAAATTCATTACAGGCATTACTAACATGGGGGCTACATCAGTCTTAGCTTTTTCTCTCAGGCTAGCACACATACTGATGGTAGATTAAGTTTGCTAACGTGACCTCTGATGAAATAGATGTTCTATATTCATATCACATAAATCTTAACATACATGTATGATATGAGGCTGTACTTTATATATAGCTATTCACACTAGGGTTTTCATAATGGTCTATCAAATTATTCCATGTATTCCATCATTAAAAATTTAGCTAAGACAGCACAGCAAATGCCACTTAATATAATGAGCTTAATATAATGAACTGCAAAACAGTTGTTTTACTGAACTTTTTGTAACTATTCTATGCAACTGATGATGCCCATTCCCTTTTTCTAAACACTTTAAATGTAAGATAAACCATGTAGCTGTTTATAGCTTATATTGTGTTATGCAAACTTTCAGTTTATGCATTCATGTAAATCTGCTATGAGCATTACTTAAGGAAGCAGTGGTTTGGATTTGCTGTGACTTTGGTCCCTAAGCTGCCATTTTGAAATGTTTAAACACTCACAGACCAACATTACTTTGTACTGTTAACAATTATTTTAATGTAAATAGTGTATGAAAATGAATTTCATTCCATGACAAGAAATTGCAGAAGATATAAATAGAATACATGTCACTTAGTCAATCTCATTCTCATTTAACCTTTTCATCATTCTCTGTTGCAGAAATACTGTTGCTATATCCAGCCCTTGTTGAAGAGCAGTTCACATCAGTGAGTTCCTCATTTTCTTCCTCTCTGTATAACCCATTAGCCAAAACTTCATTCAAAATAAGTTGCTTCTGCAGTAGAGTATCATCTTTATCAAAGGATCCTGAGCTTAGTAGCTACTTTTCTGTTTTCGTATTTCACTTTTAGTGACTCTTTAACTATATGAAAATTCCTCTTCATAAACAACTAATACAGCTGCTGCATCCTCTTGTTACTTAAACATGTGCTTGAGAGAAGTGTTTCTATTTACCAGCCAAATCACATTGTCATGCAAACCTAAATATTCCTGCCAAATGGCTATACTTCCTCTTTCACTGGCAATGAAAATACACACATGTATAAGAAAATCTGTGAGATTTATGTGTTTAAACAGGGAACAATACTGAAATTCTTGTTTTTGTTCTCCTTTTGTTCTCAAGAATAATTGCGTATATATACACATATCAAATACATATATTACTACATATGATCTTTGTTCAAAACTCTTTTTAAATAAATTTGAATTTACACATACATATATAGGCTTGTACATGCACACAAACACCCACAGACAATTATTTATTTGAAGCAGTAAAAGGACCTTGAGGCAAGCATGTTGGTTTCACCAGATTCTGGCAGAGATAGTTGTGAGCAGATTTACATTCTCTACACAAAAATGCATATTTCTAAAGACTTACATGTTCAACCTATAGTAAGCAAAGATAAATGACTTGAAGATCACAGAATCATAGAATAGTTAGGGTTGGAAAGGACCTTAAGATCATCTAGTTCCAACCACCCTGCCATAAGCAGGGACAACTCATACTAAACCATGCCATCCAAGGCTTTGTCTAACCATGTCTTGGGCACTGCCAGGGATGGAGCACTCACAACCTCCCTGGGCAACCCATTCCAGCACCTCAACACCCTTACAGGAAAGAATTTCTTCCTTATATCCAATCTAAACTTCCCGTGTTTAAGTTTGAACCTGTTACCCCTTGTCCTGTCACTACAGTCCCTAATGAAGAGCCCCTCCCCAGCAGCCCTATTAGGCCCCTGTCAGATTCTGGAAGGCTGCTAGGAGGTCTCCATGCAGCCTTCTCCAGGCTAAACAGTCCCAACGTTTTCAGCCTCTCTTCATGTGGGAGGTGCTCCAGTTCCCTGCTCACCCTCATGGCCCTCCTCTGGACTTGTTCCAACAGCTCCATGTCCTTCTTGTGAGCAGGACACCAGAACACTACACAGTACTCTAAGTGAGGTCTCATAAGAGCAGAGGGGCAGGATCACCCCCTTTGACCTGCTGATCATGCTCCTTTTGATGCTGCAAGAGCACACTGCAGCTGGCTCATGTTAAGTTTCTCATCAGCCAACACCCCCAAGTCCTTCTCCGCAGGGCTGCTCTGAATCTCTTCTCTGTCTTACCTGTACCTGTGCCTGGGATTACTCCAATGCAGGTGTAGGACCTTGCACTTGGCACGGTTAAACTTCATAAAGCTGGCATCAGCCCACCTTACAAGAATATCAATGTCCCTCTGGATCCCATCCCTTTCCTCCAGCATGTCAAGTGAACCACACAACTTGGTGTTATCGGTAAATTTGCTGAGGGTACACTCAATTCCACTGTCCATGTAACCAACAAAGATATTGAACAAGACTGATCCCAACACCGATCCCTGAGGGACACCACTCGTTTCTGGTCTCCAGATGAACACTGAGCCATTGACCACAACTCTTTGCGTGCAGCCGTCCAGCCAGTTCTTTATCCACTGGGTGGTCTATCTATCAAATTGATGTCTCTCCAATTTAGAGACTAGGATGTCATGCAGGACAGTGTCAAACGCTTTGCACAAGTCCAGGTAGATGACATCAACTGCTCTGCTCCAGTCCGCTCCAACCACAAAGGCCACCAAGGATTTTCCCCTTAGTGAAGCCATGCTAGCTGTCACCAAGCACCTAGTTGTTTTCCATGTGTCTTAGCATGCTTTCTGGTAAATTATGAATTCCAGTAATTCATGAGTTCCATCATGAGTTTCAAAGGGTTTGTAATTACCAAGGGAAATACAGACATGCATGGGCTTCTGGAGACTAAATTCTTTCATCTGGTTTGCTCAAGAATGCAAATAAGTATACGTAAATCCATTTTTAAAAAGAAGATATAAAGAAGTAAAAACTTGAATGCTCCCTGCCAAACCATAACAGACATGAGACATGGGAGGACACTTTCAAGTCTATCAGCTCACAGCATTTTCTTGTCTCAGTCTCCACATACCACTCTGAAATATTTCCCCAAGGTTTTGCCTGATATTTTCTTGTTCCTAAGAAAGTACAAGTCTTTAATGGATAAAATGAAAGAAAAATAGCAAAGACTGAAACAAAACGGGCTGTGCAAAGCAAGACAAGTATCTGGGTGGACTAACAGATTTTGGTGTGGGAAAGAAAAAGAAATCTTTAGTGCATATTTCATGCTCTGAGAAAATATTTTTCAAATGTTCCACTTTAAATGTCCAGAGAATAAAAGAGATCTTTAAGTAAGAAAACTTTAGCATTAGCTGAAAAAGTTGGAGCTAGTCTATCATTAACAACTCTCTAGAGAACATTTGTCTCCTATAGGATAGGAGGGATTTTCCTGTTGTAACTATTGAGTACAACCTTTCAAAAGACCAACATAACTAAATAACAAGCTCAAGGACTCCAAGAAGAAATACCAATGCTATGGATGGCTACTATATCTCATGTAACACGTTTGAAGGTCCATCTTGAGAGTTATCAACACAGAAAGACCTCAGGGACAGGAGTGTTATTAGGTAGCGTGGTATAGAATGACAGTAACATTTTTTAAAGGAATTTAACTTTTTTTTCACTTCAGAAATGAAGTAAGACTCTTAACCAAATGCTGCTTGAACCATCAACTACTTTGCTTGCTGCAAAAAAAATGCAGTCAGTTCCTCAGATTTAGTGACTTCTTTTGGTTATCCCACAGCTAAGTATTTATATATATATATTTTCAGAGGTAAACCATTTAATCCTATATGATATTTATGGCTTACGTACAAAATGAGAAGCAAAAATGCAGGATTAGTCTGGTCCTCTGTAAATGGGTGAAAATATTTTATTCATAACTCTATATCATCTTAAATTTAGCCATGAAAGAATATCTTTCTGCAAGAAGCAACAAGTTTTCAACTGTGCTGTTTTATTTAAGATTCCAGTTGTTGCCATACTATGTTGCTCATAGATGAAATTCTGTCACTATTCTAAAATGTATACTATGGTATGACAAATTCATGATATTATATTTGCTCCTCAGCAAAGGTTCACATTCGCTAAATCTAGGATATTATAAAAATATTTTGTATATTTAATAAGCACACTGGAAAACTTAGTTAAAAAAAAATAGAATAAAATAAACCCACTTTGGTTTTAGACATTTTCTTCTGAGCTTGCCAGCTTTGATGATAACTTACATTTGCATAATTGAATTGCAAGCTTTAAGGGAAACTCAATAATTATCTTTTTCTGAAAACCTTTAAAATTTTATTTCATTGTTGCAATTTCATGCATAAGTTCAGACTTCAGTGAAAAGCCATGCAAGATTGTATTAAAATATTCAAAATGTCACTTTGAGCACATTTTTGAGGTGTTAACATAACAAAGACAGTTGTAAAAGGATATGTTTTTAAAAAGTAGATCACCTGTATTTTAAGTAGTACTCATTACTCAGATATGGAAAAAATAACATCCTGATTCACTGCATTGACTATTTAGATTAAGTGCCTGGATTCTTTAAAGTTATGTCTATCAGAAGAAGGAATAAATCAGTGTGGATCCATTTGCTTTAAGAAAGCCGAAAGAGTTGTTTTGATGACCATAATCTTTTTGCTTCTATGACCATTTTGTTTCAGTGCTATTATTTTGATATTATAAGACTTCATTAGAAACACTCTAACAGTGGTCATTCTCTTCACACTAGTAAACTACCTTTTGCATTTTTGGGCTCAGAAATTTGGCTTTAATACAGTGCTATAAAAATAGACTTCAGAACTAGGTGAAGATTCATGCTATCTCGCCCTTCAGAATTCACCTGGTCAGCTTCTGAAGGTATTTAAGAAGGCACAAAGATCAGTGCTTAGTCTGACTGAAGGAAGAATGATTCAGACACTATTCGTTCCATAACATCTTTAGTTTGGCACATGACAGCATCATTGACAAGACACAGCTCTATTGTTAACATTCAAGAACAGAAGCACATAAGCCCCATTAAAGTGATACGCTTGATTAGCAAAGAATCTAATAATCCTACAATATAAAATCTAATGAAAAATATAGACTTATATGGCTTTCAGATTTTAGTGAATTAATCCATTTTTATTCTTTCAAAAACTCTAAAATTGTTCCAGGTATTTGCATCATGTTATATGCACTTATTCTAAAAACTTCTACTCACATCATTATTTTTTTACTTTTTATTAAAGATCTTAAAATAAATAAAAAAATGCAATAGACTATATTATCATTTTAATGCAATTACTAGGGTATATATAACACTGTAATACACATTTTTTATTAATTTATTTCTTATTTGTACATTAAATTAGAATACTGGCTTATACACTTTGTGCACCAAGAGATCTAGCTATATTTGTATAACTCATTTATTATGTTTTATGTGGTTAACAATTTTTCAGTCTTCTTAAAACTATTCAAAAGTTAACTGCTTCAAAGAGTGACAGAAGAGCAGTCCGTAGCTGAGCAATGAGGTGTGAATCTAATTTACTTATTCAAGAAAACTTATCCTGCATGAACAGTGCAATTTTAATTAATTCTACTACATTTTATGTTAGGAAGGATGATGAACCTGAACAAATATTATAAAATTAAACCTATACAACTGCTATAATCTCAGACTTACATGCACCTGTTGTCAAAGTCACTTTATCAAAAAGGTTAAACATTCACTGACTATGAAAGCAAAATATGTTATTTTCTGAAAGATAGAATCATAGAATAGTTAGGGATGGAAAGGAACTTAAGATCATCTAGCTCCAACCACCCTGCCATGGGTAGGGACACCTCACACTAAGCTATGTCACCCAAGGCTCTATCTAATGTGGCCTTGAACACCAGCAGGGACAGAGCATTCACAGATTTCCTGAGCACACCATTCCAGTACCTCACTATGCTTACAGTAAAGAACTTCTTCCTTATATCTAATCCAAACACCCCCTGTTTAAGTTTTAACCTGTTATCCCTCATCCTACTACTACAGTCCCTAATGAATAGTGCCTCCTCAGCATCCTTACAGGCCCCCTTCATATAGTGGAAGGCTGCTAGGAGGTCGCCATGCAGACTTCTCTTCTCCAGGTTGAAACAGCCACCATTTTCTCAGAAAGTCTTCATATGGTAAGTGCTCCAGCCTCCTGATGATTCTTCTGGACCTCCTCTAGATATATTCCGACAGTTCCATGTCCTTTTTATGAGGGGGACACCAGAAATGCACACAATACTATAAGTAAGGTCTCATGATAGCAGAGCAGAAGGGCAGGATCAGCTCCTTCAACCTGCTGGTCACGCTGATTTTGATGCAGCCCAGGATAGGGTTGACTTTCTGGGCTGCAAATGCACACTGCTGGATCATGTTCATTTTCTCATCAACCAACACCCTCAAGTCCTTCTCCACAGGGCTTCTCTGAAGTACTTCTCCACAAGGCTGCTCCGAAGTACTTCTCCACCTAACTTGTAGCTGCACCTGAGATTGCCTTGACCTATGTGTAGGACCTTGCACATGGCATTGCTGAAATTCATAAGGTTGGCATCAGCCCACCTCACAAGCGTGTCAAGGTCCCTCTGGATCCCATTCCTTCCCTCCAGTGTATCAACCAAACCACACAGCTTGGTGTCATCGGCAAACGTGCTGAGGGCTCATTCAATCCCACTGTCCATGTCAGCGACAAATATGTTGAACAAGATCGGTCCCAACACCAATCCCTGAGGGACACCACTTGTCACTGACCTCCAGCTGGACACTGAGCCATTGACCACAACTCTTTGCATGCGGTCATCCAACCAATTCTTTCTCCACCAAGTGCCCCACCTATCAAATTGACGTCTCTCCAATTTAGAGACAAGGATGTTGTGTGGGACAGTGTCGAACGCTTTGCACAAGTCCAGGTAGATGACATCAACTGCTCTACTCTTGTCCATCAGTTCCATAGCCCCATCCTAGAAGACCACCAAATTGGTCAGGCAGGATTTCCTCCTAGTGAAGCCATGCTGGCTGTCATCAAGCATCTTGCTGTTTTTCATGTGCCTTAGCATGCCTTCCAGGCAAATCTGCTCCAAGATTTTGCCAGGCACAGAGGTGAGACTGACTGGTCTGTAATTCCCTGGGTCATCCATTTTCCCTTTCTTGAAAATGGGGGTTATATTTCCCCTTTTCCAGTCTTTGGGAACCTCACCTGACTGCCATGATCTCTCAAATATGATGGACAGCGTCATAGCAACTTTATTTGCCAGCTCCTTCAGGACCCATGAAAGGATTTCGTCAGGTCCCATAGACTTGTGCATGTTCAGGTTCTTAATACTGTCTTGAATCACATCCTCTCCTACAGTGGGCCCAAGGTCTTCATTCTCACAGTTCCTGCATCTGTCTTCCAAGACATGGGTGGTGTGGTCAGAGCCTTTGCCAGTAAAGACCAAGGCAAAGAAGTCATTCAGAACCTCAGCCTTCTCCAAATCCATGGTAGCCAGTTCACCTGGTAGCTTTCAAAGGGGGCCTACATTGTCCTTAGTCTGTCTTTTATTCGCCAGGTACCTATAGAATCCCTTCTTGTTATCCTTAACATCCCCAGCCAAGTTTAATTCTAACTGGGCCTTAGCTTTCCTCATCTGGTCCCTAGCTTCCCAGACAACATCCCTGTATTCATCCCAGGACACCTGTCCTTGCTTCCACCTTTTATAAGCCTCTTCTTTCCTTTGAAGTTTCCTCAGCAGCTCCTTATCCATCCAAGGAGGTNTGTATTCATCCCAGGACACCTGTCCTTGCTTCCACCTTTTATAAGCCTCTTCTTTCCTTTGAAGTTTCCTCAGCAGCTCCTTATCCATCCAAGGAGGTCTCCTGGCACTCCTGCTGTGCTTCCTTCTTGTTGGGATGCAACACTCCTGAGCTTGCACGTGATCCTTGAACATCATACAACAGTCTTGGGCCCCCCTGCCTTCTAGGGCTATATGCCATGGAACCTTACTAAGCAGGTTCTTGAAAAGGCCAAAGTCTGCTCTCTTGAAGTCCAGGGCATTGACCGTGCTGCATGCTCTTCTCACTGTCCTGAGGTTCTTGAATTCGACCATTTCATGATCGCTGCATCCAAGGCTGCCCTTTCCTGTTGGTGAGCATGATGTCAAGCAGGGAACCTCTCCTTGTCGGCTCCTCTATCACTTGCAAGAGGAATTTCTCTTTGACACAATTGAGGAACCTCCTGGATTGCTTCTGCTGGGCCGTACTGTCCCTCCAACAGATGTCAGGGTGGTTGAAGTCCCCCGTGAGAGCAAGGGCCTGTGAGCATAAGGCTGTTCCTATCTATCCATAGAGTGCTTCATCCACAGAGTCCTCTTGATCAGGCGGTCTGTATCAGATCCCCACAGTTATGTCTCCCATTGCTGTTCTCCCTTTAATCCTGACCCACAAAATCTGTTGACTGCTCACCTGTCCCCAGAGAGTTCCATACTCTCCAGCCAATCCTTAACATAAATAGCAACTCCCCCTCCCTGGCTGCCGGGCCTGTCTTTTCTAAAGAGCCTGTAACCTTCCATTCCAACAGTCCAGTCATAGGAGCCATCCCACCATGTTTCTTTGATGCCTATTATATCATACTCCTGTAGAAGTGCACACATCTCTAATCCCTCTTGTATGTTCCCCATGCTATGGGCGTTTTTATAGAGGCATCTGAGCTCCAAATGAAGCCAGCTCATTGGCTGGAGTGGCTGGAATATCTCTACGTCACTCGGAGCATATTTATTATAGTTGGTGGTAACTGACTAGGTGTGTTGGCATGGAATGATACTCCCCTCCCCCAACACATCAGACCAGCTCCACCAGCCCCCGGTAGACATGGCCTACAAACTTGGGTCCTGTGTTCAAGACTCCCAAACCCCTGACTATGGCACCACCCTTTTAACCATTTATTAACCTGGCAAATCCACCTTGCCTTTTTAAGGTCCTCCTCTGCAACCTGGAGTATTGACAAGACAATCGGTGCTCCAGAGCCCCTAACCACCTCTCCCAGGGCTCTGTAGTCCTTCATCATTGTCCTGGGTTCAGCAGTTGCAGTCAGTTTTTCTTCTCTTTAGTAGCTGTGTTTT
>NDXB01009418.1:7306-27480 GCA_002631895.1 Agapornis roseicollis
GGATGTGGAGGAACTGTGTTTCTCCAACTTTCTGCAGGGTTTGTGCTACTTTTTTTTTTTTTTGTTATGGTAGTGGTTGTTGGGTTGGGGGTTATTTTTGTGGTTGACTTCACTGTAGCCAGAGGAAAAATATAGCTGAGCTTGACTTAACAGCCAAGAGTAGAATTATTTACTAATGTGCTGTCCCACTTCTGCCCTGGCATTATTAACAGGTTGCAGAAGACTAGGAAACGTCACACCTGTATAACTACACAAGCAATGCCATAGTATGACTTGCTAATTTAATTCTGTCCCTTTTAACATGGCACTGCAGTTCTCAGGACCGATTTGTTAGTCCTTGAGCAACTTTATTTTGATGAAAGTTTATTTTGCACTGCTATAACGATGCCATCAAGCTTCATCTGACAGCTTGCTTTCATTTGAATTGTTCTCATGCAGCCGTACTTCCTTGGCAACCTTTCATGAAGGAAAACACAACATTTCACACATGTCCATGGACATCTCCAGAGGGCTAATGGTGACATGTGGAAGTGACCGGATTGTGAAGGTATTCATGTACCTCTTTCCTGCATTTATTAGAGATACTTAATAGAGGATTAATGTTTGTACGTACTTTTTTCTTTCTGACAACTGTTGCTACAAAGGTAAAACAAGGTCAGCAAGAATCCTGTTTGTTGCAGGCTGTTCTTCCTGCAGCTGAGTGACGAAGTCACCTAAAGTGACTCCACTTCATGGAGTTTAGCTGTCAGAGCTGGAGCGTCCTCTGGACAAACAAAGCAGCAGGAGAATGGGCCAGCAGCCTTAAAGGCACAGACGGGATGAAGCAGACTTCCTTAACTCTGAGCTCCCTGGCTTCCTGAACCATTGCAACTAAAAGCCCTGGTTATGAGACAGGGACATGGAAATTAGGCTGAATATAGAATCTAGATGTGCTTCAGCTATACATCCGCCATGCATGTCATAACTGAGACTGTTCCAGTCTATGCTGTTTTTGTGTAAGCCTGTTGTAACAAACTGCATAGCACTTTTTAAAACACACCTACAGAGAACTGCTGCAAGGCTCTCTTGAGCCCGAAGTTTCACTTTAGGTGTGTAAGGTTGATGTAACTCTTTGGTGTTTTTCTCAAGTATTTGCTACTTTGCCTCCAGGGAGGCATCTATGTTTGCTTTTGTGCCTCTTACAGAAATACCTCTTGGGTCTTACAATAATGCTGCATAATTCTCTACAATATTTTCTTCCAGATCTGGGACATGACGCCAGTAGTTGGTTGCAGCCTTGCAACTGGCTTCTCTTCACGCTGATCTCATACAGGACAGGTTTATGCACCTTATGTACAGCAATATGCCCCGAACGGATGGAATTCTTCTTACAATTACTACAGCAAACACCGGCCGCTTGATTCTTCTCCTGCTGCTGTTCCAGGATGGACAGTCACCTTTGTAGAGCACGGCTTTTCTGTTCGGCTCACCAGGAATCTCCTTGGTGCGGAAGTGCAGTTTTGCAGCCTCTTGGACTAGCTTAAAATGGCTACTGGCAATATGACCCCTTGATGAAAGGAACTGTTGTTTCTCAGTTTACATATATAGTGTTAACAGTGTGCTATCTCTGCTGATAAATCTTGTACAGACACCTTGTAGCTAACCCATTATCTGAGTAAAACAAGTGTAGTAAATGCAGTTTGTGCAAATGGTAAAATAACTTATTCTCTCTTCCAAAAAGCAGTTCTGTAGAAGTACGTTTGAGCAGTCACTATCTAAACTGCCTCGAAAAGGTATGATGGTTATTCCTATGGAAGGAGGAAAACTTCAAAGTGACACGTAACTTCTTTCAGATGAGACAATTGGAGAACCTTTGATCACACAAGATTTCCTTTATTGGCTTTCTTGTGGTGTTTGTCTTCAAGTTCATTTACTAGTGAAATCACTTTTGTGGGTCAGCTGTTTTATTTAGGTAGCTGGTGAGGCTTTGAACAATTCTAAACTCTTTAGTGTTTTAGCATAGCTAATAAACTTCTCATTCTTACGAAAACATGCAGCCCAGCTACTCTACTCTAAAGACAGGCTGTAGGTATGAGCCATATAATTTGACAACACTATAATGGTGTTCGAATGGGAAGTTAAGCAAATCTGCCTTGCCAGATGTAACAGCTAAGAAAATATGGCCAGCTAAACTTTAGGGACTTTTTTTCCCATGGAAAGGCTGATGTTTCTTTAACGGTAGGGAACCTTTCTCTGCTAAAGTGTAGCATAAATTCAGATGCTACCTTGATGTTTCTTAAAATGGATAAATACAGAGCAATAATTACTGAGGTACAGAACAACTGCTTTTTTCCCCCTGCACTTAAGTGTGTTGATCCCAAAATAGTTATTGTTGATTGTTTCCTGTTTGAAAGCAGAGAAGTATAAAGAAGAACTGGGAGGGTTTTGTGACTGCAGTTGGCACATACAGGAAGTAATTATTGAGATACTGTCAATAAATTGGTGTGTCAGCTGTGTGAATTTCCTATGTTTGAACACTGCAAGGAGAATTTACTTTGAAGCTTCTGAAGCTGAGGTAGGATATCACAGTTTTAAGTTTGGAACTGTTTAGATTTTTCTGAAGACAGAAGCATATGTGTGAGGACAAAAATTGTGGGTAGGTCAGCTGACCTGGAATATGTGGTGTTGCACAACTGTCAGAGGTAATAGGCTCTTTCTGGCAGAGGACTTAAAGGTTAGATTGTCTTTATTTACATCAACAATCAAGTGGTGCTATGAGTGTTGGTGAATTCAAGTCCTAGGTGTGTAAGTTGACACTAACAACCTGCACTGGACCATGCTGTAGGCTGAAATAGATGAAGATCATGGCATTGTTAATATGTCATGATTCACTTGCATTTTAAGCCAAAAAGCTGATAGTCTCCAAAGGGCATTAGAATCTAGAATATGTTACTGTTATTTTGAATCTGGCATTGTCTGCTTTTTGATGGGCCTTCTCTGGAAGTTTGACGAAGAGTCTTTTTAATTTGCTAGGCTTATTGGGCCACTGAAGAATAAATAAATCCCTCTTTTGTGGGCATCCCAAAACTTGCCCTCAGTTTAGGATTGGAAACTTGTCATGCTGATTTGACTCATGCCTTGCTACATGCTGTATAGCTTAGTGGGTTTTGTGAAGGCTCATTTCTAAGCTATTGAAAGAAAATCAGCTTATACTGGAAAAAAAAAATGTTGCAGCTTTCTGCACTGAAGGCCTTCACTCTTGTAAATTAGAAAGGAGGCTGGATGAATAAGCCTTGATAATACTTTGCATTCACGTTCAGACGTCTTCATATCTGGCTCTGGAAGAAAATAGAAGCCTTCCTCACTGTGTGTAAGACAGAACATGAATTACATTGCTAGAACTGTTTAAGATTCTACTGTGGTAGGTGAGGATCTAGGATCAAGAGTTAAGTTGGGAGATTGATGTAGAGATGTGGGAGGAATAGCATATTTTTCAAACTAAATGTTCTGAAACTTACACCAATGATACTGAGGTGTAAACTCCCTTGCAGCTAGCACTCCTGAGCTTCAGCGTTTTTGGTTACAATTAGTCAATGTGCCCCCTGCTTAGCCTGCAGCTCCCTTCTTCCCTGTGAATACTTCCTCTTTGCATTACGGTTTTGCCTCTAGATAATATATTCTCTACTACATATTGTTAAACCTAAGGAATCTATTTTCTATAATTGATATACTTAAAGATAGTGTCAGTTTAGATATAACAAGACAAATAAGGCTGCTAAATCATTAGTCATTTAAGTATATTCTTTGTGTTGAATGAGTAATGCTTACAAACCACTAAAGAGATAGTGTTTCTTTTATAAACAACTATTTTGAAGGGACACATGCTCTCATGAATCTGAACATCAGCTGTAGTGTGCAATTACTGAGAAGGCTTGATCTGAAGCATTTCTAATCTTGCTTGTATAATCTCCTTCACTGAGCAGGGAAGGGGAGCAAAGGGTACTAATATGTGCTAATTCTTTACTAGTTGTATTTCTGTACCCTGCGTAGTTACGAGATGCTAGATAAACCTGTCCCTTGCTCCTTCTTGTCTGTTTTTTAAACTTTGATTACATGTATAATAAAATATTTCTTGATATTCACTTAGTCTATTTGGGTGATCCGTCTTTTCTTCCATTCTGTGAATGCACAACCCCATTGTATGCTCTGGCTCCTCCTTTACATAGCCCATGTCTGAATTCTAGGTTGGAAGGAAAGCTTGTCATATGTGTTGTATTTGGAGCTGAGTGAGCTGCAGCAGTGGGATTAAAGGCCCAGGATGAGCCAGTGAGCTGACAAACAACTGTGGTGTGGTCCCAGCTAGGGATGTATAACCCTACCCTGTATCCTACTTGCCAACCCATATAGACCCCTTCTCTGGTTCTCCTTCACAGGTCTGCAAAGGTTCTTACAACATAGAGTATTAGAGGATCAACCCCTTCCCTGAGATTCTTTGGACCTGAGGTATTACAGAANCACTTAGTCTATTTGGGTGATCCGTCTTTTCTTCCATTCTGTGAATGCACAACCCCATTGTATGCTCTGGCTCCTCCTTTACATAGCCCATGTCTGAATTCTAGGTTGGAAGGAAAGCTTGTCATATGTGTTGTATTTGGAGCTGAGTGAGCTGCAGCAGTGGGATTAAAGGCCCAGGATGAGCCAGTGAGCTGACAAACAACTGTGGTGTGGTCCCAGCTAGGGATGTATAACCCTACCCTGTATCCTACTTGCCAACCCATATAGACCCCTTCTCTGGTTCTCCTTCACAGGTCTGCAAAGGTTCTTACAACATAGAGTATTAGAGGATCAACCCCTTCCCTGAGATTCTTTGGACCTGAGGTATTACAGAAATACTAGTTTATACTGGATGGGATAATCAGGCTATAATATGATATATACAGAGGGTATAAACTGCAGGCACAGGAGGTAATTACACTTGTCTCATGATCCTATCTCACAGAGCAAGGACGGGAACAAGCTGGGAAGCATCCTTATCCCTCAGTTACACACAGCCTTCGTAAGCTCAAATGGCAGCACTGGCTGGCTTTGTAAAGCTTGGAATGTCTGCATGTTGGCCAGTTGATGTAGTGTAGCTCACTGCTCCCGTGGGAATTCAGGAGCAATAGAAGGAGTCTGAAAGGGTTTCATAAACTCCTTCCATGTCTGAAGGCTGGCTGAGTGGCCTGCATGCTATATAATACTGTAATTTTACCATTGTTAACAAGACGCATTTCATTTTGATCAGCTTACACTCCTCATCTTTTCTAAGGCAAAATACCTTGTTTTCTACTTTCCATAAAAACTGACTGAGGTCAATGAAGCTGTTACTGATGTGTAGTCAGAAAAGCCTATTTAGATATCTGTGTAGACCATCTTACAGAATGTTTCAAATAAGGCATATAAACTCTAGATTTAGTTAAATTTGAAAATGTTTGAGAACTCCAAGTGGTATCCTTGTAGTGAAAGCACTAAAATTATGTGTGTTGGGTTTCTAAATGAGAATGCATAGTTGATGACTTCTTGCATTCCTTATGTTGCAAACTTAGATTTCAGATAGCTGTGTGGCAGGTCTTAGCGATGAGGGATTTTTAGTGTGGTGTTGACTTTTTATCATGACAAACCATCTTTCAAGGAGTTGTAACATGGCATTTGAAGTCTCTGTGCTTCTCTAGCGGGTATAAGGCAAGCATTTTCAACAATCTCTTCAGGGACTGCTACCAAATGATCCCACACAGGTTTTTTGCCCCTTTGGAGGAAGTAAGAGCATGGTCTCTAGGCAGCTATGTGTGGTCTACTAAATTCTTTTAATATGTACAAGCTAATAGTTGAACAGATTCAAAGACAGTGTTTCTGGTTTTATCACTTTGCAATGGAAGAAAGTATCAAAATATCAGTAATAAAATGTATACAATTTATTTTCCATAAAATTAAGAATTTTACAAAATAGTAAAATATATGGAGTAATTAGAAACTTTGCTTTCTGCTTCTATAGCATAAACCTTTTTCACCCAAACATACAAGCAGCTCAGACTTGCTGTTACTAGTTGCCCTCCAACTCACTTGTATACCCAAGGTCACTTACCAGTTTTACTATATAATCTGTTCTCACACAGAGAAGTTGAACCATATTCTTTGACTTACTCTCAATGTGTTATGCTAATTTAGGTGGGATTGTCTTCAGAATATTTGGTATCTTCATTCGCAAATTGTCTTTTGTCACAAAGATACGAATTGCCTTATATCTAACTGTTATAACTAAATTCCTAAGTCCTGTCAATTTTGTTTACAAAGACCCTGGTGCACAACGAATCATTCTTTCTGTGAGGCACCCAGAGGTTTAGGTATCTCTTAACGTTTATTCAGTTCAACCGAAGATAAATTTATGTGGAAATAGAGGTTGACTGTAGGAATCCCCATCTGTATTTCTATATGTTTTAAATATTTTTATATTTTTCCATTTTTCCCCTGAAATGCTTTATATTACACTGTTCTTCAGGAAACTGACTCGCAATAGCAAATGTTAGAGGTGCATGCTGTTCTCTGCTGTAACTTGTTCAGAGGGAAAGACACAGAATAGGGTTTAACCTGCTCCTAGCTTTACCTTTTTAGCTGTCAAATAAAGAAGATTCCATTACTCTTGTTTTCTATATTGTTTTTTTCTTTCTGAAGCTTGTTTTGTTTATAGTTTCAGCTGCTCTCAAATATGCATGTACCCATCAACACTTTTAAGTTCTGATGAACTAAAGTGTACCCCTGTGTTGTTGATCAAGAATGAGCACTGCTTGCTAATACTTCATGTTGCTTTTGCTAAGCCATAGCTGCCTTTCTGTTCTAGTACTGTGCTGTCTTTTCTCTATTCTCATTCATTTCTCCTTCTTTCTTTCTTAGCTTATGGCTCCTTCTTCAGGTTTCCTCTGCAGCACTATGTCCATGTTGGACTTCAGCTCCTTGAAACAGGTGATACCAGCTCTTGAAGCACAACTGAAATGCTTGCCTGAGCCTCCTTCGTGGTCTGTAAGAGTAAGCTGAATTAAGGAGGACTGAGACAGGAGGTGTGGAAGGTGAGTGCCTTTTACGCCATTACCTCATTTCACTTACAAGACTCCATCCATTAAATACCTATGGCAATCCAGCCATAACTTGCTTTTCTGTTTAGTGTAGCCTTTTCAGATTGGAAACTAATCCTGGGAAAGCCACTGTCTCTTGCACCCTGACTGTGCAGTATCCCAACTAAGTGGTGGGCACCAGAGTTCTTAATCTTGGTGATTGGTAGGGAAGGACTGGGGATCAAAAGGAGTGTCGATAGTACTTACAGATTTTGGGTAATGTCAGGATCATCTCTGTAGGGGTAAAGAAACATTGAACGTGTCTAAATGATGTCTGTGAGGCACTCACTTTAAAACTTCATCTCATAGGCATCTAAAGGAGGGAAACAAGACTGTAAATTGTGTTCATGACAGTCCATTTATGGATAAGAAATGGTAGGAGTATAAGCATGCTTACAGGCAATGAGGGTTGTTTCAGTCTTCATACTCCAAAACAGCAGTTCTCTTGTTTTATGGTGTGAATATACCAACTGAGCACTCTGCTGTTTCAGAAGCATAGTCTTTGAATATTCTTAGATTTTACAGCCAGGGTGGAAAGAGGAAAAGCATGAAAGAAACAAGGGAAGGTGTAGAGGGCAACGAACTGAATGGCAGTGTGGTTAAAGTATGCAGAGCCTTTATTTAAAAGGTTCTAAGGACACTGGATTGAATAGTTGATAATCCAACTTGAACACAAGAGGGCTACAGTAACACATTTTACAGAGAATCCTGAATGGAGCTTTATTAATGTCTGTCTACCTTTTGGCCTGCTTTTAGTTTTATGCAGCTGGGGAATGAAATAAAATGGTACCCTTTACTTTTGTACGCTTACCAGTTCAGTACAGGCTATAAGGGCTTGCAACTGCTGTTTTTAACACTTTTCTAGTACTTTAAACTGCTGGGATTACTTCCTGAACATACTGTTGCTGCTGAAATCTGTGGCAGATAGATAATTAGCTATGTTTTCCAGTGATATCAGTGCTTTTTATGCACTTAAATTATGGAGAATCCAGATTGTGTGAGCAAATAAGCAAAAGGGAACATTTGTAAAGCAAGAGAAAATTGTTTGGAAAAGTACAAACTCCTGCCTGGTAACCAAGAACAAGTGTTAGATTGCTTCTCTATTGATCCAAAGTGCAATTAAAAGCTACCTCCTGCAGCTGAATTTAGATTGGGCTTTTAAAGTTTTCTCTTTCCCCTGCGGATCTAATACCAAGTGGAAAAAAAACCTGCACAGCAGGGCTCCTGTATTAGTCACCGAGTGTGCATCAGCCTGAACTCCTGATTCCACACAGGCTGCTTACAGCAGTAGTCTATGGCTCTGGGTGCCTGGCAGCAGTTCAGTTTAGGTGCTGAGGAAAGACACTGAGACATGTGTTGCTAGAATCAGTGTAAACGGCCAGTGAACTGCTTCATTTACTGTGGTAGAGTCAGTAAAAAGGCTTCTTTCTGCAGTAAAGATGTCTTTTTCAGAAGGGATTTTTTGGCAGTTTTTTAAAAGGAGGTGAGAAGTTATATTCTGTTCTCTCCCTGCTGTTCTTTAGACAGTGGTTTGTGTCTCTTAATTGGAGCTGTCAGGATTTGTTTGTTTTCCTGGAAACATACATGAATATAACCTTCCAGTCAATTGCAAATCATTAGTGAATGTATAGCTTTACTTATATGCTCCAGTATTAGCTTCTGCAGTCCATAAAGCTTTCAGAGATTAGGAGGGCCTAAAACAAAGGTTGTTGCAGTTTTAGGCATCTGGCATTTTAACAGCTACTTCCTTTCAAGTAAGTCATGTCCAAACACACTGAAACCAACGTCTAGGAGATAGAGAAGCTCTTACAGCAGCCTTAGGCATGCAAGGCTCACTGTAACTCTTGTGAACATTTTATACTTCTGAATGCAACAGGCTTCTAGAAGAATGGAATATAAGCAAAGAGGATGCAATACATAGTAGCATGAAAAAGCTGCTTGCCTCACTTGAAAACCTTTTCAAAGGGCCCCCGTGAAAGAAGTATGAGCATTTTCCTCCAGGCAGGGACAGAAGCAGTATGAGAAGGGTCTTAAAGCCTTTTTGCAGCCCATTTGATTTAGATATATAAATTTGCCTTTCTTTGCAAGCTTTTGTGTTCAGATTAACTGGGCCTAAGGGGAGGACCTGACCTTTTTCTGGCATAAGATCAGCCCACCAGTTCACCTGGTACACCAGCTGTGTGCCACAGCTGCCTCCCCCTGCTCCCATTGTTGTGTGACACTGATAACCATCAGTAGTTCCTACCTGGGGAGTTTGAGCTACCATCTTTATCATAATATTATGCAGGCACTCAGTGCTAGTGATGGAGACACAGGGAGGGAAGAATTCCAGCTCCTTACTGCTTCTAGTTGGCCAGTGATTAAGTATAGCCTGGCTTTCCATGCTGGAAAACATCTAATTTAGGCATGCTCCTGTATCTGCAGCCTTGTTTCTGTAGGGCAGCAAAATTCTACTAACCTGCAAGACTGGCCATAGTGAGTTGACATTGGCCACAGCTGCTAATGTGCACTGTATGCATGATGTGCTTGCTGCTGCTGCTGCTTTTTTTCTGATGTACTTGCCAAAAAACAAAAGCAGCAGGCTATTTCTCTTGCGTTCATGGGCCTAATTACTGAGCATAGAAAAGTAAGGTTACAGGAAAGTGGTTGTTAAGCAAAAATAAGTTACTGGCCATCACCAAGGTAAATTACATAGGTAAAATGTAGGCTGAACAGAGGTGTTTTCATGGAACTTAGGGGTTGTTGTTTTTTGTGGGAAGGGGTGAGGAGAATGTTCATCCCTTAATTTTGTATTAATTTTGGAGATGAAAGTATTGATGCCCCACATCTGTAGTACAATGGCACTAAGATGCCCCCATTCTTGCATGTTAGGCAAATCTAGTTCCAAGCATTCACAGAGATGTGGCTTCCCCAGTCGTGCAGTGGTATCTGTAGATTCTCCCCATTTACCAACAGTGAGGAACATTTGGGGCTTCAGTGCAAAGTCAGCTCTCTATTCTTCATAGGCTGCAATGGGCAGAGCAGGGGGCTGCAAGAGACAGGAGCATGGCCACAGTCATGTGGAAGCTAGATGTTTACTAGGTGTTTACCTCCTACGAAGGCACTATGGGTACTGTGGCACTTGGTGTGGCCTGTTTACTGGTTCAGCTATCTTTCAGAGAATCTAGGGGAAGGTTTTGGTCTACTTTAACAGATGCTGACAGCAGTAAGCATGTATTTGACAGGTTTACTGAAGGCAAGATAGCGCCCAGGAAAAACCAGTGTGGCCAGTGCTGTCTGGCAGCATGGTGCAGTGTGTGCTGCACCATCTTGATGTGGTCTGTAGATAGTGCTGCTTTATGGGCCCAGGATATGTACTAAGGAGGTGACAGGCCAGAGAGAAATGAGCAGATGAAGTATGGGTGAGATCTGTAGGCAGCTGGGACTTGTACTTCTTGTGTTGTTCACTTCAGAAGTGAAACCAGAGCACTTAGCAGCTGGCACATGTGTTGTGCTGCTTGGCAGGATAGGGCTGGAACTTACAGAAAACAGAACTGAGCAAGCACTGTGAACTGCTAGCATGTCTGTCTAGACCAAATTCTTCACCGTGAGGGTGGTGAGGCACTGGCATATGTTGCCCAGAGAAGTTGTGGCTGCCTCATCACTGGCGGAGCCCAAGGCCTAGGTTGGACTGGGCTTTGTGCAGCCTGTTCTAGTGGAAGGTTGGAACTAGATGGTCTTTGAGGTCCCTTCCAACCCAAACCATTCTGTGACTCTATAAATCAAAGCTTATGGAGGGCAAAGAGGAATAGGGTCATGCATGCTTAGGGAAACATGTAAGTTACCTTCACACTGTTAAAGGAGCACACCCTGCACATGTTCTCTGCTCCTATAAAGAAGCATTTCTAACTGAGAATGGATTTCAGCCCAGCTGCCCTCTCGACTGTACACAAACAATTGCTTTTGACCAAGGGACCTTTTCCACTTGCTAAAGCCAGAGGCTGAAGAGGGGTTCTGCTGGTGCCAACCACAGTGTCCTCTGGAATCCCTGAGCTCCTTTGGATTTCCCTTTCTCGATGATGAGTCAGGTGCATCATGCAAGAGCAGGGCATCAATCTGCCCAGAGCAAATGGGAACCATATCCTATATCCAGACACATTGCGCTTGGGGCTAGACATGTGCTATGCGGAATGTATCTTCCTTAGACTACAAACATGGGACTTAAATATCCTAAGTCTTCTCATATTATGCTCATGTGGTGGTTTGCATCTGGATCAGACTCCCACTAAGAGCTTGAAAAGACTTAGGCATGGATTTAGAGCTTTTGATTCATGTACTGAGTCTGTGGATGTGTGTTTTTTGGCAAGAGCTGCTTATCAGCAAATCCCTGCCAGAGGTTACAGGGGTTTGCTGATCTACCAGCAGAGCTGCTCCTGTTTTGCTCCTCTGTCAAAAGACACAGGTTACCAAAGCCCAGCCATTTAAGATACTTCAACTGTCCAAGTTTCATTTTGGTAGAGATGGGCTGCAGAGCAATCATGCTAGTTGCTCTACCACAGTGTCTTTAGTGTACGAATGCTTGGAAGGGGAGCAACTAGAGCCGATGGAGGACACGAACTGCGTTTTTGTTTCACTGTGGCAAGAAAGGTACCTTTTGAGTGGTTAACACCTGCACAGGGTCCGGGTCACCCCATGTGCGAGGACGGGCTCTCTGCAGCCGCTGCCTGTCATCGGCACCCTCGCTTCTCACAGCTACCTGCCTGTGAGGAGCTGTCCCGGCGACAGCCCGGCGCAGCGGGGCCCCTCTCTCCCACCCGACGGCGGTGCCCGAGGGAGTCCCTGCCCGGCGGCGGGGGGAGGCGCCCGGAGAATGCCCTTTCGCGGCATTGTGGGAACGCACGATGTGGCCGGGGCCTCACCTGGAGCGGGGCGGGGAGGGGAGGGGAGGGGAGGGGAGGGGAGGGGAGGGGAGGGGAGGGGAGGGGAGGGGAGGGGAGGGAGGAGGGCAGGAGGGAGGCGGCCGGCAGCCAGCCCGGCCGGGCCGGCTCCGAGCCCGCCGCCGCCACGCCATGGTAAGTGGGCCGGGGCTGCCCCTGCCCCGCCGGTGCCGCGGCCGGGCCGGCGGCGCAGCCTCCCTAGAAGGGCGCGTTCTCTTTGCTTCCTCGGCGGGGCGGGCTGGAAGCGGAGGGGAGCTGCCCCCGAGCCCCACAGATCCGCGGGGATCGGGTTGCTCCGCCCGGAGCCGAGACCCGGAGCTTGGCCGAGGGGAGACCCTCGGCGGGGCCGCCCTGGACGTTGCTTTCCCAAGAGCCGAAAGCAAACAGAAATGTTTGCGCGCTTCTCGATAAAGCAAAGTCCCCGCGGAGGTAGGTTAGAACGTGGAGCCGTTCTGCCGGCCGGGTGCCCCGTCCTGGTGTACCTGCGGAGAAGGCAGGTCCCGGAATGGTGCGGCAGCGGCTCCCTTGTGTTTGGAAGAAAGAAACTTGGGTTTTGTTCAATAATGTTTCAGCTGGAATAATCCGAGTTGGCTTTAAGTAGACGTAAAAGGTGTTCTTTGAAAGGTGCATGCCCTTCTTCTTGCGACGGCTGTGCCGGCTGCTCCGAGCAGCAGAAATGCCATTTCCAAGCAGGCTTGAACAAAGTTAGCACCTGTTTAGAGGAAATGGAAGTTATATTCTTTTTCTTTTTGCCTTGTGACCGTTGGGGTGAGCTGGGGTCATGCTGACAGCCTTTCATAGCCAACCAGGAAAACAAGGCTGTTACAGAGAGAGGCTTTATAAAGTCTTCCTGTAACTTGAGGAGCTGAGGTTCAAGTAGGCTACAGTGCCTGGAGAAGGATCGAATGTGGTTTCATAGGGATCTGTGTCTGCTGGCTGGCTCGGGTCAAAGTGGAGCAGTGCTGGGCAGTGGGGTTTCTTGTAACGGGAGCATTGGGAAGAGCTTTTCCCCACATGTATTCCCTGGTGCCCCGTAATGAAAGCTTGGGCAGCAGCCTTGCCTCCAGCTCAACTGCCTGGTCTCATGGGGGTCCTAGGAATTTAGTTCTGCTTTTCCATCAATTAATGCATCCGTGAGAGAGCATATGGGTCTGGTTCTCTTCCTTGTATGTTGTCTATTGGCAGCCAGTGTACGTGTGCAACCCAACTCCGTGGTGGGCCAGAGGTGGCAGCAGCAGCTTGGTTCGGTTTGGAAGGGGGCAGCAGCCCTTCACGTTAAAGGGCGGGCAAGTAGGATCTTAGGAAGAAGGCCCGTTGGCTCTCCAGTGCTGCACTTGGTGGTGGTTTGCTGGGATCAGTAAAGGTTGCCGTGGTTATTCTCTTTTGTTAAGTGTGTTGACCCAGTATCCTCAGAATAATGGCTAGACTTTCCCCAAGGAAGACCGTGGGCTCTCAAGCAGTGAGAGGGTCAGCGATGCCTCTTAATTGAGAAAGCATCTTGCTGCTTGATAATTCGGACTTGGGACAGGTTCTGCAAGTGTGTTGGAGCTGCTGTCTTGTACAGTTTGCCTGTTGTGTGCATCTGAAACACTAGTTACTGGCAAAACGTTGAGTCTCTCAACTCCTTCATTGGAGGCCAAGTTTTGTTGTTTCTGTCTATCCTCAAAGGCAGAACTGAGTCGTTTCTTTTCAGTGGTTTAGCCAGAATGCTAAATATGTGTTAGTTTAGTGTATTCAGAAAGGTGTACCTGTCATTACGTTTGCAAATATGTATGCACAGTAATGAATTTACAGATGGCAACACAGTCTTCACACACCCTAAGTCCCTATGTAGATATAAGCTTTCTGGTTACACCCTGAGACAGCCCTACATATCCACTTCCCTCAGGTAAAGCTTGTGTAAACAACTGGAGCTCCTATTTTGCTCTTGAAGGTCAGTAAACATGGGAGCTGATTTCAGGGAAGCTGATCTCAGAACTCTTCCTGATGCATGCACTTCGCAAATGTCAGTTTTCAAAGCACTCATGGCAGTCCCAGGGGAGAGCTGCTTACAATACTGCTGCTTATGGACAATTTGGAGACTGTCTGCTGTATTGATTGTTATAATTTTATAAGGTGAGTGTGCATTCTTACAATTAATAATTATTTTTTTGCCCTTTTCTGAGGTCACAGTATAAATGCTTGCTGGTGTTATTCCATTAAATAGTGCTGCCAGCCTTACCCCCTTCTGTTGTAGAACCAGTGCTGATGAAAGGGTGCTTTTGTCAGGCCACTCTTTTGCTTAAAATTCTTCTGTATGTCATCCAGTCTCCATGAAGGGCTTGTTACACTGGGCTACGTGTCAAGAAATAAGGGTTACTGGGTTACAAACCAAGAATGAGCCTTATTCAGGCTCATGGGTGAAGAACTTTCAACAGGTCATTTAAACTCTCCCATAGATCAGTTTCTTCAGTTTGGAATGACATAGTTGTGCTTGCCACCTTTTTTCTATGTTTTGAAGTCCGAGTGGAGGTACTTGTGCAAATGTTATGGTGTCTTAGCAGGAAGCTTGTTTCAATTGTTTTCTCTGTTGCAGATTTCCAGGGAAGTTTCAGGAAAGAGTCTGTTTAGCAAAGCTAACTTCACATCCTGCTGAGAAAGTCAGCTTTTCTGCCTGGCTGCTACATTTGTAACACGCTTAAACAAAGACTTTATAGGAAAGAGACTAAATTCTGCTCCCTGACATATATGGGTGCAGTAGAGAAACATGTCCAGAAGAACTGCTGGCTTAACAGAGTTGAAGAGCAGAGAGGAACCACAGAAGAGAAAATTGTTAGTTTCTTCAAGGATACATGTTACTGTAGTCTCTTATGCCTGTAAGTGTTGCGACACCTTGATCCTACTGCCACCTCAGTGTTATCAGTATTACTTTCATGGCAGTCCAGGGCTCTGCTTGCATAGCTTTGAGTGCAGAACTGGTGCCTGCATAGTGAAGGGCCTCCTTCCCTCCATTCTATGCTGCTCATCAGCACAATGAGAAAAATTAGAACTTGTGGGCATGATCTGAAATCCTGGACAAAGATCAAAAGAATCCCATGGAGCACACAGGCTCTAAAAATGGACTTGGCCTGACTAGAAAAGGAGTTGGCAAGTACTGTTTCCGTTTAGCAAGGCATTTGATACCAGTCACTGATCTAGAAGTGGAAATATTATTGAAGCTGCTGACACCTGGCTGGTGTTTGGCAATGGACTTTCAGCTATTCTGAATGTTGACCTCACGGTCTCAATGACCTTATTGTTAAAACAGACACAGGTCTGCAAAAGGCATTTTCAGTGCTGCACAGAATTTACTGTCCACAGTTTGAAGAATGACTGTTTTTTTCCACTCTGTGATGTAGCTGTGTATTGACCTAGCAAAGACAAACTTTGCTTCTAGGCATTTACCTCTGAAAGACAAGAAGGGCAGCAGACTAGAATAGATGAGGGAAGGAGAAAAAATTGCAAATAAATGATTCTTGTTGTTTAAGGCAGTGTTCTATATTGGGGGGAAAAATGTCCATGTGGTATTTCTTTGTTAATTTGTCTTGCAGTGAATTGTTAGTGTGAGTAGATAATGGTAACGGAATGGATCCTGAGTAGATAAACTTATAAGCTTGGAAAGAGATAACTACAGGGGAAGAGATAGAAATGCATGAAGTCATGAATGCCAGAAAGAGTGGTTGCTACAGGAAGTATTAGGGTACATCCTGTGAAAGTTTTAGACACTAAATGTAAAGAAAGCAAAAGGGTGCTGTAGGTGTCCTAATGGTTAAAGAAGTTCATAGAGGATGGGTCCACAAGTCCATTGTCTGGATCCAGTTTCTGGCCATGAATCCTTAAACCTGTGATTCCTGGAGACAGGACTACCAGAATGATTTTACACTTTCCATGTTACATATGCTGTTCCCTTCTGTTCCCTCAGTTCACAGTACTGCTCAGAGGGTGAACCATAATCTGATATTCAGTTACTCTGTCATTCAGTTGGGCTTTTGAATAGCATTTTATGGGATTTGCCAGAAAAAATGTTTCCTAGGGTTCTTTATGTCTGACTGTTGATGTGATACTCTTCCAGTTTTATATGTTCTCTCTCAAGTACTCACTCATTACAGACTGTCACTGTTACACTAGAGAGCACTCGGGACTGGCTGGCTATGCAGTAATTGTGGTGCACACTTCACTGTCCCTGGGTAAAAAGCTCATTTCCGGAGAGCAAAAGAAATGTTATGATGGATCATCTGCTGATTCTTTGCTTAGGTGATCTTTTAATTTATTTTCACTTTCAAATAAGGAAATTGTAGGCATGTCTCAGAGCCAGTTATTACTAGGATGTGGAGTGCCTGGAGGGCTTTGGAGAAAGCCATGATATGTGGGGTAAGCAAATGCAGGAAGAGGGCTGGAGTGTTAATGGGCAGCTGTGGCTATGAGGAGACAAAAATAATGCTGCCAAGTCTGTGGACCATATAAAATGCTTGCTGCTTTTCTGTATCTTTCATCATTTCAGAGTCCCATGCTATATAAACCATCCCATGGACCTTTTGCCTTCTGAAAGCATCAGTTATGTGCAAGAGCAGCAAAGGGACACAATGATGAAAGTAGTGAGGAAACTGATGGTTCAGGGAGGACAGGTAGATCTGCTCCTCCCTGAAGTATAAGACTTATGCTTTGGCAGTACATCAAGCATTTATGTGAACCAGTTGTAGTGCTTCCAGTGATGCCTAAATGAAAACCCTGCTGCTCCTGTAAAAAGAATTCTTTCTGTACTGCATACACAGCTACTAATTACCATCCCTGCCCATTCATTTCCCTACTGTCCTATTCCTACAGGCTGTCATCTGCATTTACTTGGCTGCTTTGGGTGTACGCTTTCTTGAGCAGCCCTTGCATTTTTGCAGATGTTGCAGTTTAGAGTTGCAAGATCCAGTCATGTACAAATGGTATTTCATTTGTGAGTAGGAATATAGCATGCAGAGTCACTGGGGTAGGATGGGAAAGTAAATCTTACATTTGTGTGTTTGAAGGCAAGCTTGACATGCCTTTCGGGCCAGGCATGGCTTTCTGGCCTAGTATGTCCTGGGTTTATGTTTCCTGATACCACAGGTGTAACCCCAGCTATTCTATGCAGCAGTCTCTTTTTCTTTGACTGGCTGAATTTGTGTAGGATGTCCATCTGCTATCCTCTATTCAGATGAGAAGAGAACACAGGGCATTAAAATCCCTCTTCACCAGCCAGTAAATGCCTGTCTGTGCCTTGCTGCCTGTCATTGGAGCTTGAAGGTATTTTTGCTCAGACACTTGAGTTCTCCATGGCTCATTAACCAGTGCAGGAATTCCTGTGTGGTCATCACCCTCTGCTTAGTCTCCTGAGGTGTGTGATAGACACAAACCACCAAGGAATGAGAAATTGAATGATTTTTTGTTTGAAGAAAATGGAAAAATTTACTATGTGGTGAACTGTATAAATATGCTATGTCTCGGAATGCTGTGTGCTGGAAGGAGAACTTGTGAAGTGTTGAGTGAGTGTCTGTCTGCTCTGAGCTCTAGAAAAGCCATGGGGTGGTGAGACCCTGGCACAGGTTGCCTGGAGAAGCTGTCTACCCCATCCCTGGCAGTGTTCAAGGCCAGGGTGGACAGGGCTTGGAGCAGCCAGCTCTAGTGGAAGGTGCCCCTGCCCATATCATGGGGATTGGAACCAGATGAGCTTCAAGGTCTCTTCCAACCCAACCCATTCTATGAAACACTCTCAGCTCAACAGCCACCAGGCTCAGGAGATGGGGATGGGGAAGATGCAGTATCTCAGGCATTTCCTTTCCAACTGTCATAAAAAGAGCTGGATGAATGAATGGCAGAATTATTTTTTGCTCCACTTTTTCATCCAAGAGGCCAGTGTAAAGCATTTTGTGAGATAATGTGCTTTGGCCTTTCCTTCTGTAAACAATGGTTGCTTCTTTTATGCTTAGATTATTAAATCCCTGAAGGTTTCTTACCTTAATGAAAAAATGATATTTTAAAAGGGAAAATGGAGAATTTCTCTATTGAAAATGACTAAATGAAATGCTTCAGCATTTCTAAAAAGCTACTCTGTGCTCTTCAGGGTCATTCACAAATATGATCCTAACTCACGTGAATCTCTGACCCTTCTGGAGCTCAGGTTTTCTGCGCGCATCTCTGCTGGCAACTGGAGGGATGGGTGTGAGGCTGCTGCAGACCTGCTGCATTCCTGCTGCACCAGGCGTGGGGGTCCCCAGGCTGAAGCATTATCTGTCAGCTGGCTGAGGCACCTGGAAACTCCTCACCTTCTGATGTATCCACCCTGTCCCAGAGGAAGGCTTTTTAACTTTTCTCCTTGGAAGCTCAGAGGCAAGGGAAGGGCACTGCAGGACCTTCATAGAGCAGGGCTTTGCTGATGAGATAAAGTGGAAATGAAACTGAAAGAGGCTGCACCTTGAGTCAGAGTCCATTGGGCTAGATTTTAGCTCTGTTTCTTCATCAGGTATTCAAGGAACAGACTGGGATAGCTCTGCAGGTTGTTCAGCCTCTCCCCTGGTCTCCTCCTGCTTATAATAACCTAGTGAAGATTTCCACTGCCTCCCAAAAATGTGTGAACAAATGAAAACAACTCTGAGAGCAATAGCTCAGGAGACAGAAGGGATGTGATCACCCAGTTAATAATTGCACTGAGTGTCTTCAAACTGTGCTGCTTTCTCTAAGGTCAGCCAGCTAGCATCCCTGCAACTGTCTGTCCCTGGAGCTGAGACTGAGGGTGTAAGTGCTGTCTCTCCGGTTCACACAGCTATGGTGTGGTCATTGGCATGCTCTTAAATTGCAGTTTGAGGCAGGTTTTATGCAAACCCTCTGCCTGGATCTGTTCTTGCTTGTTGGATAGAAACAAGAGAAATTCCACATGCAGGAATAAAAAAGCAGTGATTTATAAAACTGAGGTAATTATCGTCTATAAAACCAGGATGTCATTGCCTGCATCTACATCTTAGGAGGTATCTTGCAAAGCTGTGCTGTCTCTCCTCTCTGGAGAGGTGCTGGAAACTAGGCTTTGCTGTTGGTGGGACGTCCAGCAGCCTGAGAGGAGAAGACACAAGCATACCTGTACTGTAAGGAGGATGTTGTTGAAGGAATGCTGCCTCTTTATGAGAAATGAGATGAGGGTGGGAGGAGTAGACCTGCTGGAGTCAGTGATAAATAGCAGCAGGGCTGGAGGGAGCTTGTGGTGCACTTACAGCTTCCTCAAGCTTTGTTCTCTGATCCTTAGGTAGAATCAGAAGTGAGGACCTTCAAGATGGTTTTGTCTCAGCTATACTGTTTTGATTATAGTTTTATTTAACTCAAGTGAGGCTATAAATGAGGTTGTTGTTTGAATCAATACTGTAAATATCCTCTAAATATTAGTATGCTGGTCAATTTAAAATCTTAAGCGATAAGAAAAGGGTGATTTCTGCATCAGGAAAAGCATGAAATCAATGTGTAACTGTAGTCACATGTGCCTGTAATGATCTGGCACAGCTTTTATTGTATGGACTTTGGATGTATTGTTTAGGGGAAATTGTTCAGAAATTTTCCTAATGGAGATTAAACAAGAAAGAATTCTGTGCCAATTGGGCAGCAGTATGCTACTATGGTATTTTTGTGTTGCTGTTTTTTCACTTACTTTCTTTTTTCTTATTTGCTTATGCTGACTAAATAAGTGTTTTAAAGCAGAGATTCTACAGTATTTAGCAAACATCTGTCAGCTTCTGCACTGCTGTGAATAAAAGTTTTTAGTAGTAAACAAGTAAGTAGTAAACAAGTAAGGAAGTAGCCTGGGTTGGATTTTGCATAATTACTTTTAAACTCTCATGTGTGTATGAGAGGTCAGTAGCTAGATGGGGACTTGGTGCAGCAGCAGAATACCGAAATACCTATACTTCAATGTGCTCTTATTCTGTCTCTTCCTGATGTGGCTAGATTGTTAATGCAGTAGCTGTCCGTTGAGTGTGTTTTTCTAATCCTAAGAGCCTGGCATTCCAAACCATCTGTGTGTTCACAGTGTAGCTATTCATTTTTTCAGGGAAAAAATATACTAGTTATTTCACCCCCCCCCCCCAAAAAAAAAAAAAAAAAAAAA
>NDXB01009418.1:38665-62100 GCA_002631895.1 Agapornis roseicollis
ACTCCAAAAATTTCTTGATATGAATAAAAATATCTTGAGCTTTTTTCTTCAGTCATTTGAAGAAGAGCTGTAGGACTTCTTTCTCTCTCATTTTAAATGAAGAACTCCTTATGGAAAAAAAAAAAAAAAAAGACATTAGCTAGGGGTACTTATGGCAGCCATGTCAATATAGCATCTAAAATACACAGCATTGCCAAACTGATGTATCCAATGTCAACTTGAGAAGTGTGATGGAATTAGTATAGCTTCCTTGCCCTTATGTAAAAGGTCTTTGGAATATGCTGCACCTGCTGTGCCAACTGCTTTTATGCAACAAAGCTGGATGAAAGCACATGTTAGGTACTCTAAAGAACTGCTTGGTTATATTTGTGGTCTAAAAAACATCTACAGATTCCTGTTGCTTTTGCTTACAGATGGGCTACACAAAGTAGGTAGGTGGGTGTTACTTAATGTGACTTTTGCAAGTGTCAGTGTGTATGTATAGTATACCTATAATATAGAACAGATTGCTTTGAAACAGAAAACTTGTATTTATACTTCTTACAGCCTTCAGTGAGAAGGGGGTCGCTCACCTAAGCGGTGTTACAGTGGCATTCAGCTCAACCCAACTCTTCTCCAAACGGACAAAGTCCAGATGAAACCCACTTATTGTCAGGTTGCCTTTAGTTCACTGTGTCAAAATGCCTATGCCTCCATCTTTGCAGAATTCCATCTTCATCAACAGGACTCAGCATAGAGTAGTGCACTGAAGAGTATAAGTCATCAGAAGACTTATGTCTCTCCTGATAGCTTAGTTCTTTGATTTTTTTTTAAAGCTGGTGATGCATATGTCTGTATATAGTTACAAATCTTTCTGAAGCATTGCCCATTTCAGTTGTGCTTGCTGTTGATGTTTCTCTTTCCAACTTGCATGACTCTTTTAGGCAATGTTCAATGTAAAGTTTTGTGAGAGTTCGTTACGAAATTATTATCACGAAAGTTTTAGAAAGCAGGTTCCTTAATGGTTTTCCCAATCTCACTGACCTCTTCTACAGTTATCTAAATTCTCACCTTGTTGATGAGCTTCAAGCACATACATCCTAGTTTGCAAAATTCCATTTGCTAAAATAATCATTACTCATAGTCATGTTGCTAACCTAGATTCCCTTCCTTGCTTTCGCCAGCCGTATCTAACAAAAAACCGCTTGGTTTTCTTATTAGACAGGGCTGGTTCTCTGTCATTCAACTATTTGCAGCTCGTGAGTTTTGACATCTTTGAGCATATCATGACAATTAAAAAGCAAGAGACAGACACTGCCTGCAATAAAAATAAGTGTAATAATGTCAAAAGGAATAGCAGAACTATGACAAATTATTCTGAGTGAGAGACAGGAGTGACGGCATCTCAGAGGATGCATGAATTCTTAACATTTGTTTCTTTTTTCATGATGCATTTCTGACTGTGGGTCAACTCTCATGAATAACTATAGGAAAATAGACATTTAGGTTACCTGCTATAAGCCTTTGTTTGAATCTTCAACACCTCCTTCTAGCTCCACCTACACGAAACCTGTGTTTTATAATGTTCTGTGCTTTCAGAAACCTAGATGGGAAACTTAGTGTAAACTGTAGGTATGTTTCTGTGTCTGAATGTAATGCTGAAATAATGTTGTACTTCTGAAAGGATGAATTACACTTTGTCCCCTATTGATTTACAGTCCTTTCAATAGATAACACCTTTTTTATCCTCTGCTTAGCACTGTGTGTGTGTTGGAGTAATACAGCATGCAGTAATGGTACATTAGGAGTCCAGAGGGGTTGGTTTTATAAGGAAGGTTCAGAGGAGTTTAACAGTGTGAGTGAGCATTTCAAAGATACCCAGAGATGCTCTATCAACAAAATAACAAGGCTCAGTACAGTTCACAGAGAGAAAAACCTCTCTGCCTCTCCATGACATTCTGTTGCACTGAAAATGTGTTGGAAAATATTTCAGTTAGCACAGCTCCTCTGTGAGGAGAGACGTTGCTCTTGCCCTGCATAAAATGACTAAACCCAAAGGTCTCAATTCTGCAGTTAAGCCCCATGGTGGGATTTTCATTAACTTTATTTGATGCCTCCATGTGTGTGGAGTCTGCATCATCATCTTACATCACTGTATTTTTGCTGTCGATGGCTGCCAAGAGCTTGTGAGCTCAGACCAGGTAAAAGCATCCTTCTTGGGAATTTGACGACATTCCCACTGAATGCAATAGCGTGCGTGTTCCTTAGAGAGATCCATAGTACAGGTAAAATATAGCTGTTGATTTAAATGTCTATTAGTATTTTTCAGGGATTTCACAAAGTGAGCGAGTCTAGGTTGAAGTACAGTAGTGAAAGCTTAGTGCTTACGGCAGAAGTAACTGCTGCAAGAGACTTAATGTTTGCTGTCATGGAAACCTGTAGCCTTGGAACACAGCTAATGAGATCCAGGCTAAGGGAAAGGAAGAAGCTATATTGGAAATTACTGTTCAGCGAACCCTAAGGAAGACCAATAATATACATTATCATAAATTACAGTTGTTTCAAGTTCTATTGTCTAGTCCACTTAACCTTGTGTTTTTATTTACTTATTTTACAGCTCTTGTTACCACAGGTTTTCATACAAAGAATGTTGTAAGACAGTTTGAAGCCAACCCTTTGCCCATCCAGAAATAAATAGCGTCTTATTTGCATTCCACTTTCCCAGAACACTACAAAATTTGCCTGACTTGTGGAAAGGATACACTGGAACCAAACTTGTGGCTGGTCTGGAGAGCCCCAGTAAGCTGCAGAATAGTTAACAGTTTAGCTGGGATTTTTTGCATTTGGTTGTAGTTGTATGTTTTAAAGACAGTCCAGATACGTGAGCAGGGAACATTTCTGTGTATATATCCATACGGAAAAATCCTATTACCCCTGTGTTTTAGTGCAGTAAGATTCCTGCTTTCCTAAGCTGAAAGGAAACTTGGTTGGGGGAACATATAGAAGGTACTTTAAAGTTTACCCTTCTGCCATCTCCATTTAGAATTCTCACTGAGAATTCTCCTCTCTTTTGAAGCTTCCTGCTCCAAACCCAACATCTACCATTACACATCACATTCTGCAATGGGGAATGGAGTGCTGATGGATTTTTCCTGCAAAGGTGAGCTTTCTGTGTCTGTTATAAAAAAAACAACGCCGATGAATGTAAAATCCCTAGTGTCACAGGGTGACAAATTCATTTGCTGTGGATCTCGGTTGCTCTGTGGATCAGGATCGTGCATGAATAAATTGCCAGCAGCTTTGTGAATCTCCCTGCTGTGTGGTGATCACAATTCAGGGTCCTTCTGGAATCTAACAGTGAGGAGTCAGCCTCAGCTGAGCCAAGCCAAAAATGACACGTCACAGAGGAGTATCATCTTCATGGAAGTTTCAGGTGAAAGAATACATTCTATTTTATTTCTTGATGGTCCTAGGTGAGTGTTACCCTGGGTTACACCTCTGAAAGAACAATCTGACAATGTGGCAAGAAAGGAGTGTTCTGGGGAAAAGAGCAAAGAGCTGGCTGAGTTTGGAAGCTGACAGCTGCAATTGGGGCGAATGAGGGTTTTTTCTGGTGTCTGTTGTCAGTGACAAGGTGGTCCTTGTTCTCAGAGGAAAAACTGGCTTGGGTAATCAGTTCTTGTTTGGCAAGGACTGACACAGCATTGTGTTGACAATGATAGGAATGTTCTAGCAAAAAAAGGTACTGCAGAGGGCAATGAAATATCATAAATTATTTTTAAATACAGTAATAAAACATTGATTCATTTTGGATTTGTTAATATGAGGAAACAGCAACATTTAACATGACAGTTCTGAGTGATGATGAAAATAATTAGTATGTCAAAAATGTTATGTCATCATCTATACTCTTGCATTTACATTTGAGCCTGGCATAACAGTGGAAGGAGTAGAACAGCAAGAAATCCTGTGCATCCTTTGATCCTAGGCAGGATCTGAGTGATGTTTATCTAACTTCTTTAAATCACCCTGTAGTGGAGACCCCAAAATGTTCTTGGACAGCCTGCCCTGACAATTTCCCTCAGTTGAAATTCTCTTCCTGATGCTAGCTCCTTTAACTGTGAGGCAAGCCCAGTACTACTTGTGGTATCAAGCATAGATATAGAAACACTTTGATTACATTTTTCTTTGCAGTAGCCTTATAAGGGGTTCTCTGTTTCGCTGTCTTAACTCCCAGGTAGTGCTTAGGGAGTAATGAAGTACAAGGACAGCTGTGCCTTCAGTAGAAGGGGGGTACTGGTTGGTTTTATCCTTTATTCTGTTGTGGCTCATTGGTAGTTGATCAGAAAAATTAAATAGCAGATAAATTGGTGACAATCAGAAGCACAATAGTTTTCTTTTTCTCCTATTTTCTTACACTCTGTAGCTGTTTGTAACAACTGTGCATGAGATCCAGATTCAGAAAGTATTTTGGGGTGTGCTTTATTGCAAGCATGCAAGGAAGCTCAGACTGCTTTAAAAAGGCTACCTGCGTTTTTTGAGGTTTAAATTGCTCCCCCTGCCTTGCTTGCTCAGCACTGGGAAAACAGCTATTTCTGTTTAGGTGTAGAAAAGGGGAGTTCTCTTCACTATTGCATGCTTTAATATAAAATTATTGAGAAATAAAGTTTGCTTTGATTTGAACAGGTGATGGCTGTTGTGGGAAGTTCCTGTACATCACTTTCCATCTAGAAAGCAGCAATTTGCTTTCCAGATGGAAATCTTGCCTCTGTCAGGCAGGACTCTTCTGAGCAGAGGGGAAACTTAAAAGATGGGTATGTTTTGAAGCCAAGGGAGGCGTTACAAAAGGGATGACTTGAGCCTTGCCTGGCTCCTCTGCTGGGCTGCTGGGTCAGCAGGGCTGGGACAGTCAGTGATGTGCTTCAGCTGTGCTTAAGTGGGCACTTAAGCACAGCTGGACACAGCTGTACCTGCTGGCAGGGCCCAGAGCTCAGCCTGATGCCTGCGGAGGGGAAGGAGAGGTTCTGTGCTCACATTACTGTGCCTTTTCTGACCTCACAACACAGTGCTGCCTGGCAGGCTGGGGCAGAAGTCGCCTGTCCTTTGTGCTTGTCCTTTGTTCCTGTGCTGCCCTTCTACACTGCAGGGTCCCACAGAGCATCCTGCTGGGGAGAGCTTGGAAGCGCAAAAGCCTTTGGTCTAACTTGCGTTTGTGGCGGCAGTGAGGGCTGGATTGGAGCTCAGACCTGGTTCAATGCAACGTGGCTGTGCTACACCTAGGACTCAGCCTCGAAAAAAATGTATCAACTAAAAATGCTTTTACTCTAAATGGTTAGTGTTTCACTGCATGGGAAGGGCACAGAGCGAACACAGGCAGCGGATCTCTCAGGCTGCATTGGTGGTCAGGTTAGTTCATTCAGCAAGCTCCTGATCAGTGTTCCAATCCTCTACTCTGGCTTCCAGAAGAAATGGGAGATTAAATCCTTTGAGGCATGAGGAGCAGTGTACGGTACACACAAGGGTTTTCTGTTGGTTGACTTGTCCTGCCGTACACTAACAAAGCAAGCAGCCTGTGCTAATAAGGTTTCCTAAGTATTGCCACGTTGAAGCATCCAGTTCTTTCCTAAAGAATGGAAAAAAACTGAGACCCTAAATATTTGGAGATTACTCCAGTAAAAGTTAAAAATAACAGAAAAGCAAACAGGTGCTTAGTGAGAGAGGACAGCCTCTGATTTCCTTCTGTTCCTTAATGGGATACATGGACCTTATTTGCTTGTAAGAAGGTACTGATGACAAATATGTGGTTGTTGAGAGTATTTTTGTCACTGTTTTAAACTTATAACTTTCTGCAGCTGCAGAAGGCTGTATATATGAGGCCAAGCAGTGATAGTGCGACACACATAAACAGGAGTGAAAAGTGCTCCCTTTCTGCTCCAAGGTGATGCTGGCCAGAAGAATAATATTAGAGTTCTTGTGCCTCAGTGCCAGCTAGTGGCGGGAGTGAGGGCAGCCTCTCCTGACTCCAGCTCTTCCATTAACTCCCCTTCATTTCACATCTCTCCTTTTTCTACTCACTTTTAACTGACTTTCCCCAGAGAGAATGAAAGGGTTTTTATAACCAGGGAAGACACAGCAGTGGAGCCCAGGGGCGCTGTGTTCTGCTCAGTCCTCAGCTCCTTCTGCCAGCACTTCTGCAACCTTTTGCTTTCTTCTTCTTTCTGTGTCTGTTTCTGCCGAGAGTGCAAAGTCTTTTAGAAAGCCTTGTTTGAGGAATGACCACATTTCTGGTATTGTATTCCTCATTTCTCCTTCTGAAGTACAGTGCTCAATTAGCTGAGATGAATTCTGCAATATAGTGATGTTTTACATAGCGCATTACTACCACCAGGTAAGACGGTAGATAGGCACTTTTTCATACTGAAATGTTATTTAGGATCTAAACTTGAGATTATGAGGCATGTGCAAAATTCAAGTCTATTGGTACTGCATTGCTAAGTAATTCTAGAAAGATAAGCAGTAACAGTATTTTCACTCCCATTTTAGAGCACTCTGTTGTCCAGAGCTAACTCAGATATCCAGGGGTCATTTTTGCTGTACACTTTCTGTTTGCTGCATATCTGAGAAAACAACTTCTGATTTGGCCTGCTGATAGACAGGGACCCCACTGAAAATCAAGCAGTCAAACAGCAGACAAGGCTGAGAACACTGAGAAGAGTGAAAAGGCCAGAGAGTGAACTAATTTCAGCAAAATGACATCAAGATTATGTTGATTTATAAAATCTATTTTTATTTGAAAAGTACATCAGGCAGAGGCTTGTGTGTTACACTTTTTTCTGCACCTTTTCTGTCACGTATGTTTGGTCAGTCATTTCAGTCATCCTTGGGCTTTCATAGCGTATCTGTGGCCTGAATAAGTACCAGGGGAAGCAGTGCAGGTGGGAGCGCAGCCGTATGCAAACAGCATTTTCCAGCTCTGGCACAAAGCCCGTGTGTGTGGATGTGCCCCATGTTGCCATGCTCTCTTTCCAAACCTCCATTTTACTCCTTAATTGACTGCCTTTGCTGAAGAGATTGAGCTAACAGCAGTGTTTCTGCTTCCAGCACCGTGCTGGGGGAAGGCAGTCGCAGGCTGTAAGCAACGCTGCCCTCCAGGCAGCCGGGAACATGGAGCTAAATATATCTCCTGTCCCCTGCTGTGGCCCTTTGCAGCTCAAGAACAAGTGGCTGCAGCCTGGGATGCGCTGCTGCGGGAGCTGGGCTTTGAGGAGGCTGAGGCTTGGCTTTGCAGCCTGAAGTTATCAGAGAAAGTGAAACATCACAGACGCCAGTAATTAATCCCATGTAAGAGAGGAACTCAAACTACTCGGCTTGTTCTCTTCTCCAATGCTTTGCACCGTTTCTGGGTAAAATTCTGTTACCCATGCGACAGAAGGACTTGCCATCTGGATTAAAAATCTGAATTGTAACTACACAGAAACAGCCCCTTTCTAGATTACTTCTTCTGGTTCTGTCTTTCATGGAACCGGGCCCACGTTTCTGACAAAGACAGGGAATCATGGCTGTATTCACATATTTTTTTTGTATGTACACATTTCAACTTAACCTTAGCAAGGCGCAGAGGCACGAGAAGGGTCTTGAATTTGGCAGCACTGGACTTGATGCTGCTTCTCTGCATGTCTGTTTGGGCATCCTTATCGGGTGTTGCTGGGAAGTATTGTTCGGGCAGTTTCAAGGACTGCTTAACAACTACTTTGTGTTGTGTAAACATCTTGTGAAAGTACTCCCACCTGAGCATAGAGAGAGCTACGATGGGTGCTCACTGCCCTGCCAAGCTCCACTGACTGGGGCAGCGCTCCTGTGAGGTGCACGAGAAGGGCTTCCCAAAAGGCCTAATGCTGGGGGTTTGTTTTGGTTTTGTGTCGGTATCTAATAAACCAGCTTGCCCGAGGAGGTACCTGGTTTTATGTTTCCAGTATCCACCAGACAAGTTCACCCTTTGAAGGAGCTGTCAGTGCAATGTGCATGGTGTAACTCTTGAGGCAGAGATGACCCCTGACCAAACCCCGTGTGTTTGGGAGGAAGTTCAGGCTGTTATGTTGATACCTTTTTTTATCTTTTTAATGAAACCTCCTTCCTGCCATTTCAGAGGAGAGGAGGGTTTGACGTCATGTGCTGATGAGTCACTGCTTTTAACAGGCCAGCAAGGGAGGATTGAGAGTGCTGTCTGGAGCAGCTGCTCTGTTAATCATTCACAAAAAGCCCAGAGAAGGCTCAAGGGGAATGCTTGTGAATAATTAAATTTCTGTTTTCATTATGGAGACACAGTTGACTTACCTGGATCTGCTAGGATCCAGGTGTTGGGAAGGAAGGGAGCAGGACAATGATCTCACGGATTAATTGATAAATAGCTGTAAATAGATTTTGGATAGTCATCGGTGTCAGTCAAGCATATACATGATCTAACAGTTTCATGCAAAGCTTATGTAATACAGCTCTGACCGTCAGCTACATCTCACTTGCTGCAACTACTTCAACCATTGGGTATGTTTTATGGAAGAGAATTCTTTGAGAAGCAAATGCCCTTGGTAGGGCAAGACATGGATTTTACTGGAAGGCTGGAGATCTGGCATATCTCGTAACCTGAAGTCATAGAATCATAGAATAGTCAGTGTTGGAAAAGACCTTAAGATCATCAAGTCCATCCCCCCTGCCATAGGCAGGGATGCCTCACCCTAGGCCATGTTGCCCAAATCTGTGTTCAACCTCACCTTGAACACTGCCAGGGGTGGAGCATTTATCACTTCTTTGGGCAACCTGTTCCAGTCATATATTCTTAATGGAAGCAGATTTGCCCAGGTTTGTTCACTGATAGTTTTCCTGCTCATAAACAGCTCCTGGGAATGACTCCACCATTTTGAGCTAGTGCTGAATCAGTATCTTGGCAGGATAAATTGCACTCATCCTTGTTGTGATGAGCTTCAAACTTCAGTTGCCAATATATGATGACCAGAGAGTTCATCAAATTCTTCTTTGGATGAATAGGACTGTTATTTCAGACAAGGTCCAAACTGGATAAATTCCTACATGGTGAATTATTCACTACTCAAGTCTTACCCAGCAGTAGAACAAGATGGGCAGTTTTATCCCCAGGGCAATCCCACCCCCCGAGTGGTGAGTTGAAGCTGCCTTAGAATAGAAGCATGCCACTTGGCTTTGACAAAATATCAGATTCAGCTTCACCTACACACCTGTAGTGCTGGGACCATTAGGGAAGTGGGATTGCCTGCAAACATTTAATTACCTGTACCATGTGAGTAGGAAGTTGTTATTCTGGCTGACAAAGGAATAATGAGGAAAAAAAAAAACCCCACATTATGAAAACATTTGAATCTGAAGAATCTTCCTGTCCTTGGGCATTGTTTACATGGATTTATGACACCCCACTGATGTGTGGGCAGAACCCAATTAGTTGCAGATATTGAAAGAGTAAACTTTTACATAATTTGTTGAGAATGGAATATGTTTTTCTTCCTTTAGCACTAGTGGACAATTTATCTTCTTTAACTGATTAGTAGAAAAGCTTAACTGATCGTATCAACTTCTCCATACGCCCATTAGCCCCAAATTCTAAAGCTTCTTACCACAGTAAAATTCACTTATTCAGTGGGTTGTGCTATTCTTGATAGATGGAAATTAATATTGGTAGATGAAACCAAATAGTATCACTGTGGAAGAAAGAGTTGTCCTAGAAATGCAATAGCTGATGATTTGCCATTTCTGTAATGAGACAATTTCCAGAGCCCATTTCTCAGTCTGCACCTGTGATGGCCAGTTTGAACCCTTTCAGAAGAGTTGGCCTTGTTCCCTGAGCAGGTACATGGCTCCTGGTGGGGCAGGAGAGGGGGCTGGCTATTTAGTTGTTTAGGGGAGACAGCAAAGCACCAGCAGAGAAGATACGTGAAATCTTATGGGGGAAGCAGTGGTTTCATTGGAATGGGTTGAAATCTGTGATGCCAGCAACATGTTGTCTGACTGTCCTGAGCTGGGAAACCAGAACCAGAAGGATGGGGAGAAAGGTGGGCTCACTAAGCAGCTCAGCTGTAGCTCTTCTGATGAGCAGGAGAATTAAATGACAGCCAAAGGAATGCTGGAAAGGCTTCCCTGCAGAACTGGCATTGGTGGAGAAAGCAGGTGGTCCCTGCTGAGGAGCTCAGAGATGGCTGAACTGGCTCTTTCTCAAGAGATGAACCTAACAAAGTTGTAGGTGCTGGGACTGGGATAGCTGATGTGTCAGTGTGGTGAGTTTGCGGTTTTTAAGGTTTCTGTGCTAAGTAAATGAGAGACGATGGGTGAACCCGGGCCATTGCACAGCATAGGAGACCAGCCATGGGGAGACTGGAAACAAACCAGGACAGTATGTGAAAACCAGTAATGCTGTGCCCTTTTCACCAGGGTGACCTGGTATCTATCAGGGAACATGGGAGGGGAAAATTTGATCATAGAATTTGAATTAAGAGCAGAAGCACTGAAGAAATTGTCAGTGAATGGGTTATATCCAGGTTTTCAGATCATTGCCATGCTGTAGTGAATAGCGTTGTCTTCACAAACCCATGATCAGGAGAGATTGATTTACAGATGGTGACAATGGGAGCATATACCCTGTCCCAATCAATCAGAGATCATGAACCAACTGCCTGTCTTCCCCGTCGAATCAAGATGCCCAAGGATGCCTGGTTTGTAACTTTGGTCCTTTGGTACATCCTTCCTGAAGCTCTTCTTTTTTAACTTCTGCCTTCTGAGCCTTGGAGATTCCTGTGTTCAATAATAATTCCTATTAATTTTAAGGCTTGGAGAAACTTGTGTATTGACAGCTGTGATTCTAGTAAATTGATAGCATTATAGGTATACCTAGTTTTACTAATTACTCCAGATATTGTAAGATTCAGTGTCATGAGCCACTGCATCTGGGACATGGATAGTGCCCAGTTTGAATACCAGTTTATTTATACTAGCAGTAGAAAAGGTATAAGGAAAGCAAATTGTGTTGTTTGCAGATACAGCATATTTTGTATAGCATGCAATAGTAAAGGTCATCTTTCAGAGCAAAGTTGCTATTGAAAAGTTGAGAAATATGAAAAATGGAGGGAATCAAGCAGGAGCTTGCAATGTATGAGCCAAATCAAAGGGGGGAAAGCATTTTAAAAAAACACTGTTTCTGAGGCCTCATGTCAAATGTTGACTCTACAAAAGATGTTTTTTTTCAGTTGCTCATTAAAAAAGATCCTACTGAAGAGTTATTGTTCCCTAAGAAATCAGACATGTTGTGTGGGCAAACATATTACAAAGAAAAGGATTTCCAGAAAGATGTGAATGCAAGAAAGCAATAAAGCCCGAAGAGACTATTAAAAGCCACCCAGAGAAATTGGCCACATGAGGTGTATTAAAAAAGACTGAGAAGCAATCAGCAGCAAGAAATCTTCTGGGATGCCAAAGCATAAGTCTGCATGTAATCCTGATCACCTGGGAGCCTCTGATCTTCCTCTCCTGGAGTCTTTGCTATGTGGATGAAGACAGCTGATGGCCTTTGCTCGGATGTTTCTGCAGCTGGAGGCATTCTCAGTGGGAAGGGCTGGCAGATTTCAAAACAATTTTTCCCTATTCTCCAGCCACATTTTTTCTCCTAATTGCAAAGCCAGCATAGTTTGTTTTGTTGGTTTTGTTGTTTTTTGAAATAACTGATTCAGCCAGCCATTAAATCTCTTGCTCTCTGTACACAGCAAAAAAAATGTAAGTTTGTCTGGAAAAATGATAATTGGAGAAAGATTAACACAAGGGACCAAAACCATCTGCAATTGAATGATGGGCTCTGGAAGCGCTCCCCAGCCCAGGTCAGCAGTAATAAGAAACTGTCCAGTGGGTACAGATATAAATTGTGATCTCAGGTCAGTGTTGCAGGATAAGTATAGCTCTGTGACACTGAAGGGTGGGTATCCCTCCCACAGGCTCTCTCATCATAGCACAAGCCTGTCTGCTCACCTGCCTTGTTGCTCGTTAGCGATCACAGGGTTGTGGGGTAGGAAAAGCACAAGTGGCTGCTGGTCAAATAATCAGATTTCTTCCCTCACTTCTGACCTCTTGATTTGTGCTCAGGAGGGCTCATGCAGACTTCTCAAACCTGCTGGGTCTCAAGAGCTGCAGTCCATGTCTTATATGGCATAAACATCAGGGCATTTGTGTAATGCCATAGCCTGTTACATTAAATGTGTCATTATTAATTATTGACAGAGCACTTGCATACTGGATTGTGATATTTCTGCTCTTTGATTCTTCTATAAGAAAAATAACAGTTTCCAAATTTAAACTTGTAAAGGTTAAAGTTCTAAAGAGATGCCTGTTCTCCCATGCTTGTTTTCTTCTAAGGTCAAGAATGTTTCTCTTCCAGCTTCCATCCTTGATCTGGCACCAGATGATTTACAAAGGGCTCTATGTCCAGTGTAAGCTAACACATCAGATGACTCCAATGCATCAACTACAAGCTGTTCTCACATGTAAGGTACCAAAGACAGAAGCAGTTCTGACTTTGGTGCAGTTATGCACTACTGCCTGCTTCTCCAAACTGGGTAGTAGGCATCCTCAGAATGAGTTGATGCTCATAAAGATAAAATACCTGTTACACCTGCTTCCCTGGCAGTTTGATCTTCCTGTCACGAGCATCATCCTTCTGTGCATTGCAGCAGGGATTCTGAGTGTCCCTGTGAAGCTGTTCTGCATTTCGAGAGCATGGCACTTTGTCTCCTCAGAGAGACAAAGATATGCCTTTCTCTTAGATCCCAGCCTACGGGAAAACAAGGTCAAACTGATTGTTTCAGAACAGATGGCTTCCTTCCACGTAGTGGCATTTCCCTCGCTGAATGGAGCCTGACTATACTCAAATATCAAATGTGGTTATATGTGGATTCATAAGTATAGTAGCAAATTACAAGGTTAGGAGAATTTAGAACTCTGAAAAAGGAGCAATTTTTAAAAACAAAAAATCACTTTAAGTTACCAGTTTTCTTTATGTGTAAGAGTCATCCCTTAAACTAAGCTAAGCTGGCAGGTAACAGGTTATTCCTGTCCCTCCTGGGGAAGGTTTTTAGTGAAAGTTGACTGAAAGCAACAACACAAGAAGACCTTGATATATTCTGAGCCATCTCCCCCAGTGAAGCGAGGTTTTGTTGGGTTCTGTGGAAATGTGAGCTAAGCCACATCTGAGCTGGATGCTAAAACACAGGATTAGCTGTGAAGCACAGGTAATGAGGCTAGAAAGAATCCAGGTAGGGTAACTGGACACAGAAAGACTAAGTTATTGTTCTGAGTAAATGCATGCTGTTGTCAGCTTTGCATTACTTTTCCAGGTCCCAAAGAAATAATTTAGATTATATTAATTAATCATTTAAAATAACACTGTGCAGGAGAGACAGGCTCATTCCAGCTGTTTTCTATAGTTTCAAGAAATTGGGTGGCTGGTTCAAGCTATTTACCCTTGTGCTAAAGAGTAGTCCTGGCAACATGTGGGAGCCCTGCCTTTCCAAGGGTGGCATGCAGAGCTCCCCATTCCAGCTTTACCTTACTGCCTCCTTTCAGAAAATAAAGCAGAAATATAATCCAATCACTTTGGTGTTCAGAGGCCCTGGCTCAGTGTAGGACAATCCAGCTCACTAACAGAGACGCTACTTCGTGACTCATTTCCTCTCCTCGGCCACTGAGTCACTCACTGTCCATTCCTGTTGCTAAAAACTCTTTCAAAGAGTCTGAATGGATTCCTGGGCCCTTGATGTTTTATCCACCTTTAGATGTGGAAGGAGGCACTTGAAGACATGAGAGTTTGTTGCTCCCTCCAAAATGCCACAAACTACTTTGAAATAGAGACATACCAAGTGTATTTGAAAGCCTAGATGAGAATCCTACAGGTTTTCTTTGACCAGTAGGTCATTGCTAGAAAAGGACTGAACCACAAATACAAGGATTTCACAGAGGTTCACAAATGAGCTAGGGCTGTAATTCTGTTTTGTCACTTGGGCTTGCTTCCAGGGCAGAACTCAGGTCTGGATCTTAAATACTGCCAGTCTTCTAAGTCAAGTACCAAGTTCAAGTGTCCTTGACCTAGGTATCTCCACTGTGCTTAGCCGTAGTTTCCATGCCTCTGTGCTTGTGCATCTATGCAGAAGGCTATCAGCTACCTGGAATGCCTCCACCCTGCCTGCTTGGCAGCCTGTCAGCTTCCCTGCCCAGGTTTCCTTCTAACTATATCTTTGTGTTCTTCCTTTTTAGCTGCTGGTTCTGCTTCCAGAAGTGCTGCAAACTCCCTCCAATCTGTCTTGTCTGTCAGATTTCCTAGTGCTCATGTTGACCACATCCCACAAGTCCCCCTGGTCCAGCTGCGAGTCCAGAAACTGATGCGGTTTTAGGATTGAACCTGCTCAGCCTCTCCTCACATAAATCAGTCCACATGTGGCAAGAGATCCAAGGTCTGTTACAAGCAAACCCAGTTCATTACAAAACAGAGTCTTCTGAAACAAACACTTGTATTTAAGGATTTTTTTGTCTTTTTTCACTCAAAGGTTTTTTGGTGTTTGATTTGGGTTGGGTTTTGGGTTTGTTTTTTTTTTTATTTGTGTGTGGGTTGTTCTTTTTTTTCTTGGAGGGGGTGTGCTTTTGGGCGATTGTTTTTGTGGGTTTTTTGTTGTTGCTGGTTTTTTTAATATTTATCAATACTAAAGTCATCCTGCTTTAAGAAAGTTAAGTTTTTCTCTTCTGAGATGGAAACTAATTTAACACAGCAAGTCCCAGTATTCTGATAAAAATTGTTCACTTATTAAATCTCTTTACAAATCCCAGGGAACAAATACCAGCATTATCAGACTGAAAGGAAGCTCATTTATTTTTCATTAAATTTAGGCTGGCCAACCCCCCAAATTCATAAGTTTTCATCCTTTTCCTTGTGATTTGCTTATCTAAGGTAGTAATTATGTAGTGACGTAGTATGTAATATTCCTTCATGCTGACCTTGTACTTAGATCCAGTAGTTCCAAAGGAGACCTCCCCACCTTCTTGGAGTAACCAGAAGGCAAACTCATTATTCATAGACCTGCTTTATATAGATGTCCTCTCTGCTCCCAAGTAAAAGCTGTCCTAGAGTGAGCTGTTGACCCTTCTGTATACTTGCCAGCTTTCACCAACCCAACTGTCAGTCCAGAATACTTGGTTTTAGTTTTTATTTTGTTAAGTTCTGGTGAACATTCAAAGTGACCAAAAGGAGGCTGGAGCCACTGTTAAGCTGTAGAGCTCCTTCCTGGTCCCTGTACTCCTGGGCTTGTGTCTAACCCACTGCACTGCTACAGTGGCAGCAACCAGGAGCTTGGGCTGAGACCTTCATTTACCCAAGTAAGTTTATACATCCCCCTGTAATGAATATGCAGACCAGACTATTACTATAAGTAGACCCGTTACGTGAGACAGCTAAAAAAATTAGGGTAAACAAAACAAAAACTGGCTCCATAAAATCTGATTAGTAGTTTTTGCTCAAAATTGCTGGCAACACAATGCTTTTGTGTTGTATCATAAAAATTGGCTGAGACTAAATGGCTGAAGCTGAGCAAGGATTGATGTGTATGCTTAATTTACATGTGCTCTGTCCAAAACAATCTTGATAATCACGTGCAAATTTAAATGTTCCCAAAGTCTTTGCAGAAGCAAGTCTCTGAAAATTAACTGTGAAAGCTTGGAAATGTATTCCCCCAGAGCTCATGGATATTTTAATCCCTGTTGTTTGGCTTTGCTCATTATAGGATGCATCCTTCTCTCCTCATTAAGATGTTTATGAGATATGTGCAGTCAGACAACCACAAATAACTGAGATTGATTTGTGAGTTACCAGCCCTAATGATTGATGCAGTCTTGGTGTGGTTTGGGTTGTATCTCCAGTGCAGCCTTTTGGAGTTGGCTGCACCCTCCTTGCAGCTCTCCTTCCTCTTTGGGAGGGAGAAAGGACCATCCCTGAAGTCTGAACTTGCAGTCTTTTAAGTTGCTTTCACTTGTCGTATTTCAAACACCTCATGAAGGGACTTATTATTGGGCATTTAATATTGCTTAATATTAGGGCTTCTTTGTTGGGTTTCAGTTTTATAGCTGCATTTTAGTTAGCCCTGTTTTCCTTCATTTAATTCATATTAAAATACTTTGTATGTTTTGGAACAGAAAATTAAATGTACCAAAGCAATTTGGAAACTAATAGCTATCAGGAGCTAAATGTAAGTCTGTGAGCAGCCTAGGGGTTTGCTGTTCTTGCAAAGTTTTCAGAAAGCTAGTTTTCAGAGGCAGAAAAGTTACATCATTGCCACTGCTCTAGCTAGTAAAACATGCCGTAAGAGCAGAATGCTGTCGCTTAGCAACTTGTGAAAGATCATTCACCCTTTCCCAGCACCGCCCTCCTGAGGCATCTTTGTGGACAATAACAATATGAAGAAACTACTCTAATATCTTTAGGTACTAGAAGTATTGATTTATTAATCATTAATATTAAATGAAGGATCATCTTAATCTCCTAAGTAGTTACTGAAGGAGATCTCTTATGGAAGAATGACTTCTGATTAACATGACATGCAATTCTTGGAAAGGAAGGATCATACAATTTCAGTAAGGATGGGGTAAGAAGTGGTTAAAAATAATTTGGGGTGATGGTGGTTCATGCTGCTGCTGATACTTCTTTATATGAACTCAAGTGTTTTAAAAACTTCTACTAGGTTTGAAGACTTGAGTCCGTGTATTGACACTGCTCTTGCACAGGGTTCCTTTAGAGCAGAGTTTGGTAGCAACAGTAGATAGGGAAGTTTCGCACCTCTCATCTCTTGCCAGTCCAAGAGGGAAATTTTAAAGGCCATTTCAGTCTAAAAATGCTCCTTTTAATTAAAAACTGAATTAATCTCTGAGGTTGATGGGCTGCAAAATTTAAATCTTCTTCTTTGATAGGTGCCTGAAATTCAGCAAGAGTTAATGAGCAGGAATGTGGGGTGTGGTGGGTGTGTTTGTGTTTACCTGGTGTTCCCCTTTTGTAGATACCGTGGTGCAGAAATCTTCCGCACAGTGTTACTAGTATGTTCCAGCACTTGGGTTGAGATGATTTCCAAATGTGATCATTTTGGATGCTGTTCACCTCACTACAGTCAGAGCAAGAGGAGCAATTCTGATGGGTCATTCATTTCATCTCTTTTAAGCATACCCTTGGGTGGGCTCAACTGCCCTGTTTTGCCATCTGTTGAAAGCACCCTGGAAAGACCATTGCACTCCAGCCTACAGCGAGTGCTGAGGGAGATGAGCCCATCCCCTGGTTTTAGTGGTGTCTTGTGCAGCATGTTTCCACAAGGGCAGCTTTCTAGTGTTCAGTGTTCTGCTTAACAACAGTGACAGAGCAGAGATTTTCAGTTGCAGCCATGGAAAAAGCCTCACATGGAAACAGAGGTTAAGGCATAGATAGAGGATTTTAAATTGCAGTAGCCTCTCTTTGTGAAATTAACTGGTAATAAAGGCAAGAATTCCCCTGGAGCAAGAAACACAGTGGGTTTCACTTCTCCCCCTCACAATGTTCCAGCAGCAGCAATTAGTTTCTGGTCCTCAATTGTGGTAGCTTGAGAGGAGGTTGGGGCTGTTGACTGCAGAGAACAGCTGCTGCCTACACATGACTGTGTGCAGCAGCATCCCAAGCATTGCTGTATCTCTGCTGTCAACAACTGTGAAAACTATTTGGGCTAGAAATATTCTGTATTTGGTAGTGTTGAGATGGTGTTCTCTTGTTTGCAAGTGGGTTAATTCTGTGACCTTAACAGAGACTTGCAAGGCATTAGAATCAATTCAGGTGACAACTTGTTGTGAGCACAACCTTTCCTATGACATACACAAATGCAGTCGCTGCGTTTGTTAATTTGTCCCTACTCAGTAATACTATGTGTGCTCCTGTCAGGCAAATACAGAAACTGTTGGAGATCTTGTTTCCCAGATGTTTTCTTCTGATGCATTTAAGACCTTTGGCTCCAGACAGCAGCCCCTGTGATAAATAAGCTGACTGTATGCCACGTGGTGTTTTGCACTACTGCTTTTCATATGAGTCTTCATGTCACTGAGAGATCTCAAGGGAGAGTAATACTGTAACAGAGGCACAAACCAAGGCAGATACTTCTGCATTGTTAGGCAGATTTTTTACTGCTGTTTTGAACATGCTTTCTTAACCAACCAGCAGTAAAAATAAACATGCCATTGATATTTGAGCTGTTTTCTTTCACTGCTGTCAGTAAGGAGATGGAGCTTGCAAACAGGGCTGTTTTGGCATTCAGCTAGAATGGATGGATTTGAGTTGTCTGATACGTGATTTCTGTTGGCACCTATCAGAGGAAATACCCATTTATCTTGTGCTGTGCTAGTTGGTGTGTCACACAATGGGGACAGTGTGTATTATTAGCCCAGCTTTGTACCTCTCCTGGCACGCGTTAATCATGTGTGTTGTGGTGATTGCTTATGAGTAAGTAAACCTGTGCCTGTGATTCCAGTTTCATTTCTGGGCAGAGACCAGCCTAGGAATCCCTAACATAACTGCTCATGTACAAAACTGTCCAGCAGTCCAATGTGTGCTCCAGAGGAGAAACAAGACATTCAGTGCTGCTCCTGGGGCTAAGGAGGGGCAGGGCTGAAGCAGCAATTCCCCAAGCTCTCTGCTGAGCCATGGTGATAGAGGGCAATGTGTATCCTCCACTCCTTTCTCCTTTCCCACTCTCTGAGGTTGGAGATCAGATCATGGCATTGCTCCACACTGATGGATGCATACACACCGGGAGGCAGCACGTGTTCACACCATGGGCTCTGCCTTGGCTAAAGTCTAAATTCCTGTGTCCTCTTATGTGTGTTTCTAGGGGGAGTTTTCACAGAGTTAAGATGCTGGAATGTGACAATACACTTTAAAGAGAAACAAACTTAAGGCAGGATTTTTGTGGGCCATAGCAAAGTAATATGTGTGGATGGATGAATGTGGTTGCCACCAGGGAAATGCTTGGGATTTCTTGTACCTTTCTGATTCAGATTTTGTGTGCAGCTGAAGGCCGTGTGATCCTGAGGAGCTATGTGGTTTTATCTTAGTGGGAGAATCTGCACGTTGGAAAGGTTGCATTTTGATACTGAAATGCAACAGCAGAAGGCACATCCTGAGGGGTATGTGGGTTTCAGCGTGAAGGGTGGTCCAGGGGGTAAGATACTTCTGTGGGCTAGGGCAGATTAGGATCAGTTCTGGGCCCCTGCAGTCATCCCATGGAAGCACACCAGGGACATGGGGCTTAGACCCTCTTTGAAGCCACAGATATATGTAAAGTACTGTCCTGTCCCCTCCCTCCCTTGCCTGCTGCACCAGAAGAGTACCACGAAGGAGACAAAGTTCACATACCCTGTTGATGAATGAGGGGAATATTAGCACCTGAGAGCATGATGGAAACTGCCCAGACCTGTGTCTGTGCTCAGGTGGTGTGAACCTAAGTCAGATGTGACCCAGCATCCACAGAGCTGTGTTAGCACCAGGCCGGATCTGCTGCTTGGCAGATACAAAATTATACCTGCCCACAGGGATCAAGTTCTCCATTTCCCATAAATTCTTTTATTTAGTGGGAAAATCTGAAAGTGCAGATATTCACTGGGTCCAGGGATGCTTCAGCTGTTTGAGCTGTGAATAAAAACATGGCACATGGAATCCCAGTCACTAGAATGGGGAAATAAAAGACAACTAATCTGGAGATTATTGGTTGTTTTTTTTTTTTTTTTTCACTTTTTCCAGGTTAATTTTTTGCCTTCCCTGGCTGTGCTTGAACACAGCTGCAAACACAAACTGTGGGACAGGCGATAAGGAGTGGCTGGCCTCATTTTAACATCCCTTAATTACTGCATGAAGTAGCCTGTCGACCACATCTGAAATGGAAGGGCCGCACGCTGAAGCATTTACCAGGATTAATACATGATTCCAGGGGATGTTGTTTCTTCCTGTGTTGTCAACAGAGAGCCCTGGGGAGTTTTTTGTTCCCAGCTGGATGACAGCTAGTGACAGATTTCTTAATATTCGTTACAGTGTTGACACCTTTAACTGTATGGCACATCAGGAGAAGAAGATCCACTGCTCTGAATAGCTGAACCTGGCCATTTTGTTCTCACTATTTGAGTTTAATGGTATCGCTTAAGGCCTGTGAGAGATGATCAGAAGTTCTTCAGACTGTAAACTGCCATATTTTATATTGCTTTAAATTCATCATGCTTCAGAGGTAGAATGAACTTTAATGCCACAATGCTATAGAACACAGAAATTTTTGCAGGTAACTTCTGTACAAAACCATAGGAAACAGTTTTCAAGCACTGTACAAAACCATAGGAAACAGTTTTCAAGCACTGTACAGGGTACCCATCACATTTTTCATGGTTTATTGTGAGCAGTTTTCTATCCTATGAGTTTTCTATCAACTTCAAAACCTATTGAAACTTTTATGACATTTTTCATACTAAAAAGACCTCCCAGTTTTGGATGCTTACTGCTGTGATGGGCAGAGAAACTTCTTTGTTCTGCAGAGAGAGAAACTGGGAACAGAGAGGCTGCTCTTCCTCTTGTAGACTGTCAAGTGTTAGCAGAGACCTAGCAAAAGTAACTCCGCCCAGTGTTTCTTTCCACAAAGATGGAGACAACTGGGGAAGAATGGTTGTAGGCATTCAAGACTGTTGGACCTTACACTCACAGATGCTATGTACAGGCAGAAAGGCAATGATCACTGCTTAGTTTCTTCAAAGACTCCATCCAGTCTGAATCCCTTGTCTGGGACATGGGTGGGTGCTGATGGGGAGCAACTCTGTGCTTTTCATTCAAACATTAGAAAGCAACTACTAGTTGTCCTAGCTGAACTCAAAGGTTTTCCAGCCCAATAAACTTAGGAGGTATTGCAGTGCAATGGCTGAATTGCATTGTTCATGGTTTTGTTTCACAATCATTACTCAAACTGGAAGCTAGGTACCTTTTTATTAAAGCCAGCTCTAGTGAAAAGGCTTGCTCCTCTGACTTGAAGTTCCTGATGATGGTAACAGAGATAATAATTGAATGTTTTTGTTCTGTCTAAAAACTAATTTCTGTAGTATCAAGAGGGAGAAAATGCTATGGAATTACATAGTTCCAGAAAAGTACATATACAACAAATGTTATGTTGTGAGAAGAGATCTGTTTGCAGACAAAAGGCATTTATTGACAAAGATATAAAAGATGCTTATTGACAAAGAGATAAAAGATGTTTATTGACAAAGATCAGAGGAAGTCCCAGAAACATATGACTGAAAGTTATTTGATTAGTAGGCAGTCACTGAAACCAAAAGTGTCCCAGTTATAGACATCCACTGCACCTTTTGTGATCTGGATCATCTCAGCAGGTCAAGGGAGGTGATCCTGCCCTTCTACTCTGCTCTTGTAATACCTCACCTGCAGTATTGTGTGCAGTTCTGGTGTCCTCAACATAAAAAGGACATGGAGCTGTTGGAGCAAGTGCAGAGGAGGGCCACGAGGATGATCAGGGGACTGGAGCATCTCCCATACAAAGACAGGCTGAGAAAGTTGGGGCTGTTCAGCCTGGGGAAGAGAAGGCTGCATGGTGACCTCATAGCAGCCTTCCAGTATCTGAAGGGGACCTATACGGGTGCTGGGGAGGGACTCTTCATTAGGGACTGTAGTGACAGGACAAGGGGTAACGGGTTCAAACTTAAACAGGAGAGGTTTAGATTGGATATAAGGAAGAAATTCTTTCCTGTTAGGGTGGTGAGATGCTGGAATGGGTTGGCCAGGGAGGTTGTGAGTGCTCCATCCCTGGCAGTGTTCAAGGCCAGGTTGGATGAAGCCTTGGGTGACATGGTTTAGTGTGAGGTCTCCCTGCTTATGGCAGGGGTGTTGGAACTAGATGATCTTAAGGTCCTTTCCAACCCTAACTATTCTATGATTCTGTCTGATACACTTTACCTTTAGTTTGGGAGTGTTTTTTCCCTTCTGTCCCATATGAACAATTTGATTTTCCTGGCCCATTTGCAGCAGTGTGTAATAGCAAATTGTGTATCTTAAGATGTCACACAGGTTTTATGTCCTGGGATTCTGGCAGTAGATCACAGCTTGAAGCATTGACAATATCCAGTAATGAGGCAGTGCTACGTCAGATACAAGTGGATGAGTTATTTCTTGCAAACATCTGATTTAATTTCTTTCCTTCAGTCCCTGAATGATCTACTGTGAGGTTTTGACTGCCATAGAGTTGTGTGTATGAAATGACAATGATAGTTTTATGCAAATAAGTTTCATGCTCTGGTTTGTCTATCAACTATTTGGAGAAATTATTTCTCATTATTTGCTATTTCAGCCAAATGACAGCCCTTGCAAGTCATGGGGCATTGAGTCGGATTCCTAAATGAATAGCTACCAGACTCACATGGAGCTTTCAAGATGATCTCTCAATAGGGCTGTGTGTATGCTCCAAGCATAAACCCTCATACAAACATATTTGCTGTGCTTTCCTCTTCTCTACTGCATTCTTGACAATGTTTGTTTATTGCCAGCAAGGAATGGGAGCACTGCCTAGTCTGTAGGGCTTGTATTTAGACAAAGCTTTGTGAATACTGTTTGACAGCATTTTCTTGATTGTAAGCATGGGCCACACTGGTGCAGGAAGACGGGGTTGAATTGACAAGCAGTATGGTAGTGGATAATGGGTGAGCTGCTGGGGGTTTGCTGCTGCCATCACAGGCAGGTTGAGCTGACCCATGCTTGTGGTATTTAGGCACTACTCTGTCCCTACTCATGCGGGCAGCCATGGTCAGGCCACCATGGTTATACAGCCCAAGGTTTGTCTCTGCCAGGGAAGCAGCCAATGTTTACTGTATTCCTTATGCAATTTTTCAGCAAGAGGTAGTACATGAGAGTGCTGCATCATTTGTGACAGTTGCAGCTCTAAATAGGAAGTGATTAATATTTCATTATTATTTTTCTGTAAGGCATGATTCTTGGGAGAATGCATCAGTCTGACTTGCTGAAGAGAATGAGCCTGCCTCGCTTAGCTTCAAATCAAAGTGTAGTCAGGCACTGCATGCTAATATGCCTATATTAGATGAAAACTCTCTGGCTGGCTGACTAATGCTCTGCTGACAATATGTCAGTATGAAAGTGAACACTTCAGTTTTAGAAACTTCTACTTCACTCTCCAATGTTTGAAAGTTAACTGTCTTTCTGCCTTTGTCTTGTGCACCTTTGATCTAGGTTTTAAAATAGTGCAGGAGGTCACGAATATCAGCCGGCTGCATCAACTATGAAATCTTTAATTCTGATCTGTTCTTTTTTTTTTTTTTTTTTTTTTTTTTTTTTTTTTCTTTTTTTTCTT
>NDXB01009418.1:62237-73161 GCA_002631895.1 Agapornis roseicollis
TTTTTTTTATTTACTTATTTTTCCCTTTCCTGAGTCATAAGTAAACCTCTTTAAAATATTTCAGAACTGCACTGGAGAGAATAGCAAACAATCAATCAAGGAGATGTTCCTTGTATCTGTGATAAAATTTTTCTGTGAAGGTAGCTATTCAGAATGTCTCAAGATAAAATATACTGGCAAATATCTTACAGAACTTTGGTTCTCATAATATTAATAGGATGGTCCCTGAGTTACTGTTAATCAGCAGCTAGGCCACCAAGACTTTGATTTATGTCCTGTACTGCTCACAAAAATGTCTATGGGAAGGTCATGGGGAAGTCCGTAAGAAGAATGCGATGGAAGCTGCTCTTCTCCTTTCTTCTCTGCAAGTGGTCCTGTAAGAAGAATTATGTTGTAGCAGGATGTTGCAAAGTGTTGCAAATTCAGGGTGAAAAAAACATTGGGACACATTCCTATTCACACATACACGGTTTATTCTTTAATCTGAACCATATCAGACCAGAAGAAAATGAGACTGAAAGATGATGTATGTTCCCACAGACTAGTATAATGGCTTAATCCATGTGCAATACTGCAATATGAATAATTCACAGTAGATGTTGCTGGTCCCAACCAAGGTTTCAGTCTATTAGACACAGTAGAGAATAATACAAAAATATGATGAAGAGTTATACTGCAGACAAAACATATGTTAGGGAGCATTCATCATCTGTGAAAGGTTAATTTAAATCCTCTCTCCCCATGTAAGTGCTACACTTGTTCTTAATTACAGTCATGTCTACCTGGTCTGTCTGTACAATAGAGTGGATAGACTTGCTATAATGGAGCAAAATAAGGACTCCTGATTCTTTCTAGGATGCTATTTTAGAGCTGGATCTGTTTTAATATCACAGCTGCTCCATATATTTTAAGGGTTGTTGGTAGTCTCTAAATAAAGCAGAAAGCAATGTGTAGGAGTGACAACTACTTTCCAAGACAGCTCTACATTAACAAGACACTTGAAAATAAGTTTTGGAGAGGCATGATACGCAATACGAGAAGTATTTTGAGACTTCATTGAGAGACAGGGTCATCTCAGAACTTTTGTCTGCAGTATCCAAGGATTCAGGGACCTGGAAAACAACATAGGTGAATTGCATTTCTGTCTGAAAAAAACCCAATAAAACAACCCCTTCGGGATGTGTATAATTTTATGCACATGTGAGTATATTCTATAGTGTTTGAGGATCCATCTTTTTTGAGCTAATGCAGATGATATGTCAGGCAAGACTTGCTCAGCATTATTAAAATTCATGTGGCTTTATGAATATAGGACTTACATCAGTGCTACAAAAAGTATAAATTGAACAGGTACTCTGTAAGTCAGAGTAGTCTTCAGATAAAAGGCGATATAGCCAAAGGAAGATACTGTATTTATCAGTGGATTGTGGGAATCTTTGTAGATGTTGCTTTTGATGGTCAGTATAGCAATGAAATTTGTAGCCTTGGTTTATGATCTGTTTGACTGAAAATCATTGTTTGATTGTTAGTTTCTTGGGACTACATAACAACTTAAAATGTTGTTATGTAGTAAAAGGAGTGGTTGGATTTGGTTGTAATGATTATAAAAGAAAGGTTTAGTTTTGTTTTGTCTGATGCCCCTGGCACAGAAAAACGTCTCCAGTTCATTTTAGTTTCCAAGCTAATGCTCTCTGGGTGATGCTGACTGCCAGTAGATGCCTGGCTATCTGAGCAGCTGTGGGAAACAACAACAAAAACTTAGAGCTAAGAACTTTAAACAGTGAATAAGAACCATGGTTAAGGGCTCTCATTCAGTGAACAATGACTGCTGCTCAAAGCACTTAAGTATGCTGTTAATTTCTGCATATTACAAATTTATTTGATCTTATTACAACCGAAGCATATACTTGGAATTCTATTGTTTTACTGTTTTCCTAAAACAAATAAATGGCTGTAATTCAGTTGGTGGGAAAAATTCAGGGACCATAACTGCAGCTATATGTACGGATTTCCTTCTGGGAGCAGGTTCTACTTTAATTTTGCTTCCCTGCAGGTTAATTGTGCTGGGATTTGTTCTGTTACGCTTCTCACTTCACCTTATTCTTCCTAAGATTTCTCTTAGATTGTAAACCCCATTTCATACATTTAGTATCACTGTTCAGCAACCTATTTACCCTTTGGTCCCTCCTCCTTGGCACAGAACCTGAAAGTGAGACTCAATATTCCTGCCTCAGCTCCCACACCATCTGTCCTTTCCAGTTCAGAGTCCCTGGCTGTGATCTCCAGAGGAGCATACATCTTCTTGGCTGGGCTGGCTCACATATTGCAGCTACATCACTCACAACTGAACTGTTTCTTTTGCTTAACAGTTTCTGCTATGTCTCCTCACAACTTACAATTCTTCCTTCCCATTTCTTCCTGTTCTGTGCGGAATACCTCCGTTCTACAAAAAAATACACTAAGATGGGAACTGACATCCTTCACAAAGGAGAGCAGTGAGAAAGGAAATCCTTCTGCAGGAGCTCAGGGAGGACTGCTACACCGGACCGAGTCTGTACCTACCAGCCGCTGCCAGGTCCTTGCAGAAGGAAGGATGAGGAATGAGGAAAGGAGCTTTGTGCCCCAGCAAATGCAGGCTCGTACAAACAGTCATTGATTCAGGACAGCTTCTGCAGCCATCATCTGAGGTACCATGCAGCAGCGTGATGTTATCTGGAGCAAAATGTACACCTGCTGCTACAGGCAACAGCACCTCAGGAGAAGCTGAGAAGATACCACTTCAGCAAACATATATGGTCATGACTTCCTGATTAAAAGCAAACAACATCAAAACAGAAGGGTTTTGCTTGGTTTTGATTGTTTGTTTTCTATACAATAATATCATAAAATGGTCATGTAAAATTGAGTACCTCATCAATATTACATCTGCAACAGATGGTGAAAACCTCTCTGCATGGACAAGTAATCCATTTAGTTCCTCAGACAAGATCTCCAGTGCCAGAGGTAGTATCTGGCCTTTTGAATCAGGTTTCAGATATACTAGTGGAAAACCATAACCAGTCAAACAACTCCCTGTTGACCCCACATCTATGCAAGAGCATATATGCAAGCCACACTCCAGGTAAGGCTGGCAGTAATTCATTGCAGTGCTTTGTGACCTGATTTTAAACAGCTGCAATGAATTGTTTTTGTCATGTATTTCAATTTATTTTGGGTGAACTGGAACACTTCTATGGGAGCCAGCATCATGTCAAATGCAGTAGATATTGATGACAGGATACTTGTCATCCTTTTGGAAGATGGCCACTGATTCCTTGTGGGACGCAGCTTGCATTGTGAGCAGTTCCTGGGCTGTGCTATTTTCCTATGTGTACAGACTTGCTGCTGGTGGGATGGACACGAGGTGATGATTTGCAGCACAGTGGCAGTGCAGCAGCAGGACTGCTTCAAAATACAGTTAAGAGCTACAAGTCTGGAGGAAAAAATCATGCCAAGCAGGAGCCTCAGGCCTGGGAAGGGCACACAGCCCTTGTCAGGTGCTTACCAGTAAGGTGTAGCAGACACAAAGTATTCACTGTAGGGGAAAATCACAGCATTTTCCCCTGATTCTAAGGATTTTAGTTGCCAGTCAAGGCTCTGATAGCCGAGAGAGATGCAAGACTGCTCTCTAAAACAGTTTGGAGGTTCAAACAAGTGTTCTTTCCAGCTTACAGAAGTGTTACTAGGTGTCATTATAGCCTGATTGGGAAATAATGTCACCAGTTATGTTTTAACTTTTGCTAGAGAAGGAAGCAACCTGCCTAGCACTTTTTTTCCTAGCCCAAGAGACCTTTACAGAATTGAGTGATAAGGAAATGAGAGGTGTTAAGAGAGCTCTTAATCTTTTCAGTGGATGGATGTGTTGTGCAGTGTTCCCAGCTGTACCCATCCTGTGGCTCCCACCCCATCCTGTACTGGATGGAGCATGGTGTCTTGTCCACGTGAATTTAGGCATGGTTGGCAGCTCACTGCTCCCAGACTGCACTGCTTGATTTCTCTGTCTCTTGCTGTTAGGAATATGCCTTCCTGCACAGCTGGGTGATAGCATTAAATCCTCACTGTCCAGGGGATGCCTCTGCCAGTTGACAAATGGGCTGTGCTGGAGGTCCTGCTGTATGAGCCCTGGGGCATGCCTGACTGCAGGTCAGCTACTTGAAGCAGTGAGGCTGGCCAGGCAGGAGACTGGTGCAAAGCTGGTGCAAAGATCACCCCTGTATCTCTTCTGCTTTTTTCACCGAGGTTGTAGACTTGCCTTGATCCTATAACCGCTAAACTAGTGAAGCTACCGCTGGAGCCAGCAAACTCTCCCTGTCTGTGTATCCTGAAATTCAGAGATAGTACAGTTCAGCCCTAAAAATACAAGCTCTCTGCTTTGATACTGAAGAAGAAAATGTTAATGGCTATAACCCCATGGGATGATACGAATCTGTGCTCTCGTTTTGATGAAATCACTTATGTCTGTGTTGAATTAAGTTTAAAATTGCTATGTATTTTTAAGAAAGGGCATGACCTGAACTGGTTCTGCTTGTGCATATGAGCTACCAAATCAAACTGTTTGTCCTCCTCGTGCAAGAAGTTGTCTCCAGGAAGAAATTCTATAACATTGGCTTTGTGCTGTGTCTTGCACTGAGTCTCTTTTTTCTACTTTTGTCACATTCCAAATGCTAAATTTGGTTTTGACCCAGTTCTATATAAATTACTGTAGCAACAGGGTTGGAATCTATGTGGGCATATACTTACTAAGCAAATAAGGACAAACCTATGACCACAAAAAGGCTGTAATGGCACTGGTGAAACCAATGGCACTATCAAAGACAATACAAGAGAAAAATGTGATGATGTTTTAGTCCAGGAAACAGAACGTGGCTTCTTGCCCTCCTAGCTTCATCAGATACATAGATAGATTCTTGCATGCTGAAGCAGCAGTTGCCATTATGGCTTGGGAATAGAAAGATATTTGCCCATGTGAAGTAAGGCAAGCACATAGTTCATGCTTTGAAAATTATTAGATTCTTGAAAAAAATTAAAAAAAAAACACAGAAAAGCAAACAAACAAACAAAAAAACAAACAAAAAAAAAAAAGGAAGAGTCAGAACGGGAGTGTTAATTTGTTAATTTTGGAGTGGCAGTTTTTCTACTCTGTAGCCTATCCTGTGTTGCAAGACAAGGCAGCAAATAAAAACCAGCAGGTTTTCTGCCAGACAGAGGGAGATCAAAAATCACTGAGCTTTTTCATGTTTATGAGTGATTAATGTGAAAAATAATGAGTCCTTACTGTAAGTAAGGGATAGAAATGGGTTAGCCCCAAGATAATGAAGTTTCTGCAAAGCAGATTTGATGAACTGATTTAGCAGAGGTCTAAATAACGCAACTAATCCTATGCACAGCTGTGAAATCACTTCTGTTTACTTAAAATGAAAAATTACATTAATGTGTGCACAAATCTCTTCTGTGCCACCATTTTCAACCCCCATGTAAAATCTTTGTGTTCTCTCATGAAGAAGCATCACTGAAGGTCAACCTTGGCTGACCCAAGTACCCCTTGGTAGGATTCTCACACCAGCTAAGGAGATTGTCATGGGCAGACAGCACTCAGAAAAGCAGAGCCAAAATGGGTTTGCTGTCTGCTACTGCTGGTTGTTGCTACAGCTGCTCTAAAATGCAGCTCTGGAGGTTATGCTTAATTAATCTCCAATGCTTTCAGGTGAGCCTGTGCAGGTCCTCCAACTGCCAAGACATGGTTGCTTTGTTTCCTTCCCACATGATTCAGCAGTGGGGAGCAGTGCAGCTCCTCAGAAACATATGACCTGGTTATAAGCAATCATCAGGGGGTTTTTTGACTCAGCTGTGGCAAAGGGGATTTGGCTGGGGCAGGAGCACAGGCTGCATCTTCTGTGTCTGACTGATGCTAAAAGTTGCCAGGTTGTGCAAAGTCTTGTGGGTGGCACATCCTTAAAGCTGCTTGTGAGCAGCAAAACTTTCCTGATCACTTCCCACTGCTGAGCAACTCTGGGTGTCAAGGAAAGGGGAGCCTGCCTCATGCTAATTAAAACTCTTTTTCTCAACTTCTCCTTGGCAAGGTGCAAACAAAACCCTCTTTTCATGCTGAACAGCTAAAAATAAATCCTATTTTGGGTTTCAGAAGCAGCCACATGACTAAAATGAGCTGTTCAGTTTCATTCATGTTTGCTGTCTATTAATCTGTTCTCCTCACCCTCAGCAGGGTATGACTCAGGGCTTCACATTGTCTTCCTCTCTAAACTATCTGTGTTTTGACTTTAAATTCTGCTGTCTGACGCAAAGCAGTGCTGAAATCATGACAGTTTGATCCAGCCAGCTCCCAGGAGGCTCTTGATCTTTACTGGCTGATAAATGTAGCACTCAGAACAGCTATGCAGAGCAGATACTGATATTTTTACACCAAATGTTGGTAAGCAGATGCCACAGGCTTGTAAAGAGCCTTGAAACTCCACGAAAGAAAATATGTGAGTACATATGTGGGGGAGGCCTGGAGATAAAAATACTTTGGTGGTTGTATGAGAAGACGTATATTCCTTATTCTGTTGGTACTTTGCTATTCCTGATCATGGTACTCAAACTGGAGGCTAGCACTGAAACAAGCATAACAGTAAACTCCATCCCGGTTGATTCATCCTCTGCTTTTACATCGTTCTTCCAGTAGAGGCTTCTTTCCTCCTCTAGTCCCAGGTGAGCTGTTATGTCCCACCATGAGCAGTCTGTGCTATGTCGTAGAATACAAGTATCCCAAGCCTGAGGCATCCTATAGTAGGTGCTGGTCATTGGGCAGGGACAAACAGTGAGACAGCAGGTCACGCTTCCCCAGCAGTCATGAGAGGATCTTTTAGGGGTGTCATAGTCCTGGGATAGGACTCACAAGCAGGCAGGGCACAGCTGAGCCTTGGGTGACCCTAACCCTGGTGCAAGAAGGCCAAGCTGCTGTATGCACAGACCACTGTTTTCCATTACAAACCACCACCAGGTTTAGTTTGTCATAAGTAGTTGTGCTGCTTGATGAGGAGCTGGGCCAAGATGGCTCCTGTGGGCTGGCTGGTGGGCATGCATGGAGGGAGAACCTTTGAGGTGCCCTCAGCAAGGATGCCATGGGCACCTCCTTGGGACAGGCACCTGCACAGGCTCCTGCTGAGGGACCATTCATTCTGGCATCAAGGAAGCCTCACGCATATGGAGTGTCTGGATCTCAGACATCACAGGGTGGATAAGGGGAAACCTCCCACCTGGGGCATGGGAGGCTCCTGCTGAAAAAGCAACACCAACAAATAGTTGTTGGCGTGTCCACAGTGCAAAGCCATGTCTTAGAGCCAGCAGTCAAGACGAACCCTAAGGTTTGTCTTCCTAGTTAATTTTTTTGGGTGCAGGCAGCCTGAAACCTGACCAAGTAAATGCTAGGTAAAAGTCAGGATCTATTTTGAGGTTATTTTCTGTTGTTTGCAAAATCTGTTCTTGAAATGTCCCTATGGAGTGAGGGGCAAACCTTCAGGAAGGCATGTGGGTCAGGTTACTTAATCCCATGGAATAAAGCCCAGTGATCTACAGCCACCAGGTGCTTGCCTTGACATCCACGCTTTTAAAGGACTGTGGTTACAAACTGCAAAGCTCTTGCTTTTCCTTACAATGTTGTATTTTTTCTTTGGTAATGAAATTTGAGCCATTTCCTATATGCTAAATTTAGGGAGGCCAAAAATATTTGCATACAAATATGTTTAATCTTTCAAGCATACAGAATGAGCACAAAATAACAAGTCTGATGTTGGACACAAGCAGAGTTCAAGTATTTTAAAATTAAAATAATTTGAAAGCATCTATACCTGTGATGGAAGAAGAGCTTCTTCTGAGAAAAAAAAACCCTCCCCCTTCTCACTATATACCAAATAAATGCAAATATTCCAGTCAGATATGGACTGAATTTCAATGTGACAATGGCACTTACTCTGCAAGAAATGCCATGTCTGTAATGAATTGGAAATTATTTTTAGTTGCCACTGGAAACAGAGGAAGGGGATGGTGAAATAATCAATATTGACACAACCCTGCTTTATTTTTAAGCAGTACTTGTCTTTGGTGACACCAATTAGAAGAGGAGAGAGCTAGAGCTGAAGTGAACTGCACAAACTGATCACTATTTTGGTGTTTAGAAGCCACAAGTATACTGCCTGCTGCTGTGCATTACCATCAGGATGGTCATACCATAGAGATCATCATTTCACCCTCTCATGTGAGCTGGGCATGTGTCGTGGCAGGCAGGTCTTATTGGGAGACTGTGGTCCATAAAGAGTGGTGGTTCTTGTCACTGTCCCCACCAGTGCTGGTGCTGTTTGGTGAATAGGCACAAGGGCAACAACACCAAGCCCTATGTCAGACCTTGCTACCTCCTGAGGTCAAGTTGTCCTGACTTTTCCATTAACTCTAGGGATGATGACCTTCTAGCTGGGTATGACATAACACAGTGGGCTGGAGTCCTCTTGCCCCTGTTTGCTGCAGCAAAATACACACTCACACCCCATGACCTCTGTCTTAAATGAAATGAAACAAAATGTCTTTGAAACTTTACTTACTCTTCAGTTAGCATGCAAGATACAGGGTTGATTGCTTAACTTTTAGCTCCTCATGATGTGTAGCTATGTAAGGTAGAACATGTGACAGGGCAAGCTCTTCACAAAACCCACTGTGCTGATTGCTGGTCTGTTCCCAGGATCCACAAAAGGATGCAGCATGGTCAAAATGCACTCAGAAAAACAAGATTACCAAGCTCCTCTGGTTAAACAGTTGATATTGAGCTACTTCTAATGCAATTTCCTAACATTCAGAGATGCTGTGATGTGATCTTACTCTTGCATAAAATGCCATGGAACTTCTAATGACAGAACAGATCAAATTTTCTGTTGTATGACTCATTCTGAGGAAAAGAATGCCATGCACTTGATACGACAAAAGTACATTCACTAAGTACTTCCTTATAGGACTTTGTGGACACAATCAATCACAAGCACAAAGTCCACACAACACTTCTTGACGTGGACTAAAATTGACAGCTGAATTGTGTATACCCTTCGGTAAATCTTATCCACTGAACCCAAAATAGCCATGGCAGACCTAAGCCAAGCGTCTGCCTGAATTCACACACTGTAAATCTCAAGTGAGTGGTTCAGGAGCAGAGGAAGGAATCATGCTGATGTGCCAATTAATCAGGGTTGTCTGAGATACACACTGGCCCTGAGGATCAGGGGTAGGTGGATGGAGGGCAGCAGGGTGATTTCACTGGAAAGAACTGCTAGATAAATGTTAGGACTTTGGTGGCAGAATGCACAAAACTAGAGTCTGTTGAAAATACCTGCAAGGGCACAAGGAAATTCCCAAAAATCTGAATTGAGCATTTTTCTTCTTGGGTTTGTTTTGTTGTGTTGTTTTCATTTTGTTTTGTTCACGATGACTGTCTTCTCCATGGACTAAGGTGCATTAGTGATAACAATGTCTGCAGCTCTATGTCTTGTGGGCATTCAGAGCCTTGCTGAAGGGGAATGTGATGTTCAGCAATATCCCTACCAGCTGCTCGGGGGGAACTTGGTCCTTGCTTTCTGCTTACTGCAGTAGATGCCTTTGTGTTTCCCTTTTTTCAGAGATGCTATCATGGGTCCTAACATAACCTTTCTTTTGTCTCTTTTCTTCCTGGGCCCACTGATGAAAAGGAGCATTTTGGATGGTATCTGTGGCCTGAATAATGCTGCTGAAGAGTTTCAGCACAAAAACTGGTCCTATATTTCACTAACAAACAGCTCTATGCAAGGTAAAACTGGAGGCTTCCAGATCTCCATTTCAATAATGGAGATCATTCAAATTACAACAAATGCAGCAAGGGTAGTCCTTTCGTCTGTGTTCATGGCTGCAATTATTTCTACCTTGCTGTTCTTACAACAATTTAATTTTGCAACATTTATTGGTTTGGAAGGAACATTCATCCTAGGTTTTTTGCATTTTGTGCTGTAAAAGGTCAAAATTGTCAGAAAAGATTTATTTTGTGGGAAAAGGAGCCCTTATTTAAAAGCTGACGTAAAACAACCCTTCTTGAATAGAAAGGAAGCAGAAAGCTAAAACCCAGAGCAGCAGCTGAAGCAATGTGTTACATTTCATGCTTTCTGATTTATGGCAGGGTGATATTTACTCATCCCAGTGATCAGTGCAAGCGCTGGCCTTTCTGCACAGGGAATGCTGAGGAAGGAGTTAAAGCTGCAAAGGCATTGAAGGCAGTGCCATGGGTGGGTAATCCCTCTCTGGCTGCTTCTGCACTGGAGCTACTAAGGAGGGGGGACCCTTCTGCCTTATCTTTCCTTGTTGACCTTCAGTTTTTCCATCTATGTCAGGCATACAATGAAGGTGTGTCATTCCCTCCCTTAGCTCCTTCCTATCTCAAGAGCACCTAGCCCTCATCAGAATGCTGTAGTTGGACCAGAGCTCCTGGGCCTCCCATGCTTGACGAAGAGGCCATGGATACTGTGGATTGTCCCCACCCTGTCAGGAAGCCAGAACTCCGCTACAATGGCTTATTCAGTGGATTAAATAGATCACAGACCCCTATGCTGCGTGCCCCTGGCCTTGCTACTGCCCCACAGTCCCAGTGTGTCACCCTGTCCCTGGCTTGGCTGTCACCTAAAACACAAGATGTTGTTCAGCTTGATAAACTTCCCTCCCAGTGCTCCTCAACACCCTCGGGCTACAGGAGCTGAAAAGCAGAAGGTCCTGACTGTGCTCTGCCTGCCTGCTTGCTCTTAATTTTATCCCTTTTTTTTTTCTTTTCCCCCCTTTTTCCCCTTTTTTTTTTTTTTTTTTTTCCCTTCCCTCCTTTTCTCCT
>NDXB01009419.1:2459-12984 GCA_002631895.1 Agapornis roseicollis
TTTTGTTACTAATTCCCAGCTTCCTGAGTTAACAGCCTCTTTCTTTCCTTCATGAGCCAGAGGGGAAGCTTGAGGCCCCTGCACAGTTTGGTAATGAAGCAAGCATTCCTGCTTCCTCTCAGCTTCCCTGACATCCTTCAGCCTATTAATAGCATCCTGCTGCTCAGTCACCTGCTGCAGGACGACCTCCACCAGTGAGCACCAAGTTTTACAGAATAATTTGAGATTTGTTCACCTTCACCATCCTACAATATTCATTATAAAATGACCATAGGGCATGAGATCTTAAATTACACATACACATAGACAAAATCATAAAATCAACTTTCTAGTCATGGAAATGACCTTTAAGATCAAGTCCAACCTTTACCTCAGAACTGCAAAGGCCACCACTAACACATGTCACTAAGGCCTTGTCTACATGGTTTTTGAACACTTCCAGGGATAGTGATTTTACCAGTGCCCTGGGCAGCCTGTTCCAATGCCTGTCCACCCTTTCAGGGTGGAATTTGTTCATAATATCCAGTTTAAACCTCCCCTTGTGCAGCTCGATGACATTTGTTCTTTGAGAGAAGAGACAACCCCACCTCATAGAATCATAGAATAGTTTGGGTTGGAAAGGACTTTAAGATCATCCAGTTCCAACCAACCTGACCAGGGACACCTTCCGCTAGATCAAGTTGTTCATCCAGCCTGTCTTTGAACGCTGCCAGGGATTGAGCATTCACAGCTTCCTTGGGAAGCCTGTTCCAGTGTCTCACCATCCTCACAGTAAAGATTTTTTTAACTTGTATTTAAGCTGAACTTCCTCTGTTTAAGTTTAAACCTATTTGTCATTGTCCTATTGCTAAACCCATTTATCATTGTCCTATGGCTACATTCCCTCATGAAGAGTCCCTCTCTGGCATCCCTATAGGCACCCTTCAAGTACTAGAAGGCTGCTATGAGGTCTCCATTCAGCATCCTCTTCTCCAGGCTGAACGGCCCCAAATTTCTCAGCCTGTTTTCATACAGGAGGTGCTCCAGTCCTCTGATCATCCTCGTGTCCCTCCTCTGGACTTTCTCCAAGAGCTCCATGTCTTTCTTATGCTCAAGACACCAGAACTGCACCCTACAACCTCCTTTCAAGTAGCTGTAGAGAGTGTTAAGGAGCCTCTGAGCTTTCCCTTCTGCAAACTTGTGAATAGCCTATGTAACAGTGGACATTTTCTGAGAAACCCAGAGACCTTGGTGTAAGGCAGCTTGTGGTGTGTTTGGCTAGTTTGGGTCAGGTTTCCTGTCTCTGCTTCCTCCCAGCTTCCCCTCCTCTCTGGCAGAGCATGAGGTTCAGAAAATCCTTGGTCAGAGTAAACATTACTGAGCAGCAACTAAAAACATTGATGTTATCAGCTATGTTCCCAGGCCGAAAGCCAAAACCAAAGCACTGCACTAGCTACTAAGAAGGAGAAAAATGACTGCTACTGCTGAACACAGGACAGCATCTACCCCTTATTCCATACCATTCATGTCATGCTCAGATCCTGCATTTTCAATATACCATCGCTCTTATCTCATATATATATGTGTATATATATATATATGTATCCACACACAGAGAGAAAGAGATTATTCCTTAGTGCATGGACCAATCCCTATAAAGTTGCTGAGTCCATTCTGTTCATGATGTCAGGCTCCATGTCTTGTAACACTTTTTCAGAGCAGAAGAGGCTGTGTGCTGTGTTGGATCGTTGCCTGCTGATGATAGCACAGAACTCATCTGGTTTCATCAAAGTTCATTCTTTCTTGGGAAGATGGCGAGAGGGAAGTCAGGGCCAGTCTCTGATGACCTGAAGACACCTAGCTGTGGTCTATAAAAGTGCCACATAGCAGGCAAGAGCATGCAATTGAGTCCACTGCCTGTTTTCCCCTAAAATCAAATCCCCTTGAGGTACACAGCAGACTTCCCCATCTTCCTGCATTACCCACCAAATATATATGGGTTCCTGAGTAAAAGCAATCCTATGAGTGGGTTTGACTTTACCTGAAGCGGGAATAACCCAGACTGTCTTTCCCAATAAATTCTTTATGTGCACCACAGGAACTTCATCCCTTTTTGCAGTATGTAGAAGTTCTGACTGGGCTGGGCCAGCCCTGTTGGCAGATCCTCTGGTGTTGACCAATGACGTGGCTTATCGGTAAATGTGTATCCCAGTGTTTGAAAGTCCCATCACCCACTGCTCTCAGCGTAGTTTTCAACAGCCCATTGTACCACCCAATTTTCCCAGAGGCTGGTGCATGGTAGGGGATGTGATATACCCGCTCAGTCCCATGCTCTTTGGCTCAGGTGTTCTGGAAATGAGTCCCATTGTCTGACTCGGCTCTCTCTGGGGTGCTGTGTCGCCACAAAATCTGTTTCTCAAGGCCCAGGATAGTATTCTGGGCAGTGGCATGGGGCACAGCATATGTTTCCAGCCATCCAGTGGTTGCTTCCACCATGGTAAGCACATGGTGCTTGCTTTGGCAGGTTGGTGGCAGTGTGATATAGTCAATCTGCCAGGCCTCCCCATAGTTGTACTTCAGCCATCGTCCTCCATACCAAAGAGGCTTTAAACGTTTGGCTTGTTTAAATGCAGCACACGTTTCACACTCGTGAATAACCTGGGCAATAGTGTCCATTGTTAAGTCCACCCCTCGATCATGGGCCAATCTGTATGTTACATCTTTGCCTTGATGGCCTGTGGTGTCATGTGCCCACCGGGCCAAAACTAATTCACCATTATGTTGCCAATATAAATCCATCTGAGCCACCTCAATCCTAGCAGCTTTATGCACCTGTTGGTTGTTCTGGTGTTCCTCAGTGGCCTGACTCTTGGGTATATGAGCATCTACATGGCATACCTTCACCACCAGGTTCTGCACCCCGGCAGCAGTATCTTGCCACAGTGCAGCAGCCCAGATGGGTTTGCCTCTGCATTGCCAGCAGCTCTGCTTCCATTGCTGCAACCACCCCCACAGGGCATTTGCCACCATCCATGAGTCAGTATAGAGATAAAGTACTGGCCACTTTCCTCATTCAGCAATGTCCAGGGCCAGCTGGATGGCTTTCACCTCCGCAAACCGACTGGATTCACCCTCTCCTTCAGCAGTTTCTGCAACTTGTCACTGGGGCTCCAATACAGATGCCTTCCATCTCTGATGCTTTCATACAATACAGCAGGACCCATCAGTAAACAAGGTGTACTGCTTTTCACTTTCTGACAGTTCATTATATGGTGGGGCCTCTTCAGCACGCATCACCTCCTCCTCTGCTGACATTCCAAAATCTTTGCCCTCTCGCCAGTCCATGATGACTTCTAGAATTCCTGGACGTCTGGGATTTCCTGTTCAAGTTCATTGTGTAATTAGTGCAGCTCACTTACTCCATGTAGCATTGGTTGCATGATGTGTAGAGAAGACCCTGCCTTTGAACACCCGGCCCAGCATGGGTAACCGGGGTGCCAAGAGGAGCTGTGCTTCAGTGCCAATCACTTCCAAAGCAGCTCAAACTGCTCCATAGGCTGCCAGTATCTCTTTTTCACTTATGGTATAGCTGACCTCAGATCCTCAGTATTCCTGACTCCAGAAGTGGAGGGGTTTACTCTGGGGAGTGAAGATTTGCACAAAAAGGAGTTTGGGAATGAGCTCTGAGGCCTTGGTGCTTGACAAGCCCTGGGGCAATGAGTTGGAATCCAGAAGAACAGGAAAGGTAAACAAGCAAGCCTTGGGAGGATAGGCCAGGATGTAATTGTGGTGGGAATCTCAGTTGGAAGCCAGAGGATGTGGGGTTCGTGAGAAGGTCTGCAACATTGTGATTGGACTGTTTACCTGGAGAGATCTACAGGGCCCAATGAGATTGAACATTGTAAGTATGTGCAGCTTAGGAAAGTAGCAAACAAGGGGATAAAAAGGGCTTAGTGGTGACAAAGTTAGATTTGAGTCTCTACATCAACTTGAATCCATGTCATGAAATACCACAAATGGCGCCCACTATGTGCAGTATGAAAACTGATTGTCAATCCTGTAGTGTGGCTCAGCCGAACTGCTTGCTGAATGTAACCAAAGATGTACGCTGAAAGGAAGCGAATTCAGATCGTACAGATTGCCTCTCGCAGGATGGGGGTAAGCAGCTGAGAATTATGGGGTCTGCTTTAACAAACAGGCAGGGAAATATTCTAGAAGTTTTTGCTATCATTCTTAAGCAGTATGGGAAAAAAGTTAACAAGGGAGTATTGAAACCTATCTTTCTCTGGGCATCAAAAGTCGATCTATCTATTAATTCCACCAATATTTATACCCCGGATATTTGGGATACAATCAGTATTAATCTGTGGGACTGTGCTACAATGATGAAGTTGGCCCCACTTTACTGAGCCTGTGGTGAGTTATTTCTGAAACTTTAAAACTTCATGCTGGCTCACAAGCACAGGAAGCAGAAGCAGCACCTTCAGCTCCCTCACCACCACCCTCTTTGCCGGACTCTGTCATGATATCAAAAAATCAGTCTGCTGTTGTTGCTGCTGCAGTTCTGCTGCCTGATAATTCTGAGGATGACCTAGATGGTCCTTTTGACCAGGGGCCTATGAATCCAGAAAAGGAGCCTGATTTATATCCCCCAGATCCTCATGATATATGGGCGACTATTTAGTGTGGCAGCACAAATCCAGCTGAATAGGAATGATACATGGCTATCAACTTCAAGGAGGAACACATGCATATGTTTCTTCCCCTATTAGGCTGTACGTGTAATGTTTATTAGGTTTTATGCTGTTGTATTAAATGCCCACCTTATTTATAACAACCTTCTAAAAGAGCTTTCATTAGTCATCTTGTGAGAATAATACTGTTTCCACTTCCTCTGTCTTCATTCCAGTTTTCTTGCTTGTGAGAGAGACAGATTGTTCCGGGAGAAAAGCAAACCTTCCTAATTAAGTTCTGGATTACTTCGGCATGCTTCTCATGGCGTACTCATAAACCAGTCACATCCATGAAGACACTACTACTCTGTGAAAATGTGTTAGCTGCTGAGGTGCACAAACTTTTTACTGGCTTTTCCAGGGTTATTAATGAGATAACTCAAAAAGCAGGATCTCCCAGTCCAAAGCTGAACAGGAAAAGAGTAAAAAAAGATGGCTGTCTGGCAAGCTGAGCACAAACGTTATGCTAACAGGAATTGGGCTAGCAGTAAGAAATTGACCTTGTTTGAAGAGACAGAGCAAGAATGAACTGATTTAATAGTTGGGATCTACAAAGCCAGACTGAACTTCTGACACTGACTTATTAATAAATTTAGCTCCAGCAAGGTTTAATTTAAGATCCAAGTCACAGAGCAAAAAATGGAGCTTCTAACTCATGATGGAAGTAGCAATACAAAATAGAAGTGACAGTATGATTCTTGGATTTTCCACTATGTTCCAAAACCTCAGAGCACTATGTATCTACTTTTCTCCATCTCAGAAATGTCCTAACTTTGGTTGTGCTACAGAAAAAAAAAAGATAAAAGGAAAGAAAAATAGCCAGATTTTGCCCAGGATCTATTAATCTTTCAAGATACAACTTTACTTTTATTATTGGTGTGATTGATTTTCCATTCCAGAATTAGTAATACGTGATGCGCTCAGAAGTGTGTTTCACACAAGTAATAATTTCATTTGTGTTAAGGAGGCAGCATTTCTCTAAATCCTGTCTATATTTCATTAACTATTTTTTTCATCCCTTTATTCAAAGTTTTATAGCAATTTAAAGGGAGTTAATGCAGATTATTAAAAATTTCTTATCTAGATAATGGAAAATCTGCTTTAAAATTATAAAAAGAAAAATATGTAGGCTTATTTGTAATTTAGCAATAATAACCTTTAATAAAGTTGTGCTCCAACTTCTTCTTCAGTCATAAAGACAAACAGCTGAGAATGCTAAATCGTATTTTAAAGGCAAAGATGAAAACTATAATGTATCAGGAAGGAAAGTTTTGAGACTACAAAACTGTTGTGGGAAAGTTTAACAGAGGTGAAAAGCCAAATAATAGATCCACAAGCTCTTCCTGTCTTTTACAACGTGTAACATTGGTGGACCACTTGGAAGCCACAGAAATACAGTGCATCCTTTATGTCACAGAACTCCGAAGACCATTTTTAATATAGGAGTGTCTAGATGGATATTGCTTTTATTCTATTTCTTCACCTCATTTTTGTGTACTGTATAATGGGGGATAATAACACACATGAAACGCACACTGGCTTAAGGGGGTTTCAAGTGATGAGGAAAAATATCACACTTCATCTGCATTCCCCACAGACAATGACAAAAATTAATTCTACACTTTCCTAGCAGACCTTGTCATTACTACACAGAAGCCTGTTTTCACAATCCTGAGCAGCTCTGCTTTATACTTTCTTTGTTTCAGAATCAACATTCTCACAGCTACAGATTTCTCAGAATATGTTCTTCAATCTAAGCAGTCAATTATCTTCCTTACAGAACAGGCATTCAGATTCATGCATTTTCACTACTTTCAAAGGAGGTTAAGAAAATTTTGCATGATATTCTAACTGCCTACAGCCATTTAAAAGACTTAATATGTTTTGGTTTGGGTTTTGGGTTTTTTTTATTTTTTTTTTTTCCTCTTCCCTGCCTTCTGAAGGAGATAGCAATAATTTATCTCAGCAAGATGTTTTTTTCTTGAAGAACAGTAAGCAGATAGAGATGACACCAGTGATTGTTTAGGCTGATCCAACCTATTCGTCAATACCAAGACAGGGTAGGAGGTGATACAGATTCCATTTAATTTTATTACAGCCCAGGAATTTTTACCGTCTTAATATATCATAAAAATCCCTTGTCAATTGAATTTCTTACGGACAGATCAGATACTGTGTCTTTTTCCTTCAACCAAATGTAGAGATAAATATGTGAGGGAGTACAGGTGGCAAGCAAGGAAAGTCTGAACTATCATTTACTCAGCATTTGACAAAGACAGAAACAGGAACATTCTTTAACTTTTTTTTAATCATGGGAGGTCACAGATGCTCAATCACACTGAGCAGACCTATTTACAGGAAAACCTTTTGGTCTCAGATCTCATCCAGAAGAGATCCTTCAGTAACTCCAAAGAAATATCTATTACAGCACACTTCTTTTTGAGGGCAAAGTGCTTACACCCTTCCAATCTCTGGTGGAGGACTAGATAAGGAATAAATAATGAGACTTCATTTTTCATCTTTTTTCCTACAGTGCTGGATTTGTATCAGGAAAGGGATTTTCTATCAGCTGCAGATGAAATTGGTGTTCAGTGCAGGTCTTGTGTGTTGCTTCATTAAAATCCAAAGCTAGTATAAATATTAGCAGAGTAGTGTCTGTGTGTATTTATTCACCAGATCTATTTTTACTGGTAGAAGTAATTGCAACTTCTATTGAAGACAAAGACATTCAGATACTTCAAGCAGCAAGCTACATGATGAATACATTGTTTGTGATAGTCCAAAGACTGTCAAAAGAGGAAAGAATAAAGTTTCCAAGTAGGACTAGCAAAGAAATGTGATTAATACAGATCTGGCACATCCCCAACTAACAAAAGAGGACCATGTCATAAAAGCAGACCACATCAGTTTCATTTCACCCAAGTGCAGAGCAGAAAGTGAATGAGAGCTGTTCTGAATTTGATCTGTGTTCTCAAAGACCTTTGCAAATCAAGACTGACCCAAGTCAGGACCCCTGACTTCTAGCTCACATATCCAAATATCCTCTGATATACCATACTTATACCCACCCAATTGCAACTTCTGGCATAAGTGGTGGGACTGATGCAACAATACCCTTTCAGATACACCCCATTTCAGAGAATATAGTCAAAGCTCCAGAGCCCATTTATACACCCCTTGTAATGGAGTTGTCCATAGGACTAGGTGCTTGGTGACAGCCAGCATGGCTTCATTAAGGGGAAATCCTGCCTGACCAATTTGGTGGCCTTCTATGATGGGGCTATGGAACTGATGGACAGCGGTAGAGCAGCTGACATCTGTCGTACTTTAAATCCAGCCAGGCAGCACGTTCACTCACTCAACCCCCACCTTCTTGCCCTCCCTTCTTTCCTCCCCACTCCCAGAGGGGTGGGGGGAAGAGAACCGAAGGAATGCAACTCCCACAGGTTGAGATAACAACAATCCAGTAACTAAGGTATAACACAAATCACTATTGCTATCACCAATAATAATAATAACAAGGAGAACAAGGCAAGAGGGTACGATACCACCCGCCAAAAACGAGCCCGACTGGGAAGTTCCCTCTCCTTCCTGGTAACTCCCAGTTACCTCCTGGGCATGATGTGCTATGGTATGGAATACCTCTTTGGTCAGTTTGGGTCCTGTACCTCCTTCTTCCCGGGCCCCCCTCCTCCCCGGCAGAGCATGAGGCTCACAAAGTCCTTGGTCAGGGCGAACATCGCTTAGCAACAACCAAAAACATCGACCTTATCAGCCTTGTTCCCGGGTTAAGTCAAAACACCAGCTACTAAGGAGGAGAAAAACTGACTGCAACTGCTGAACTCAGGACAACGTCATCTACCTGGACTTGTGCAAAGCGTTTGACACTGTCCCACATGACATCCTTGTCTCTAAATTAGAGAGACATCAATTTGATAGGTGGTCCACTCGGTGGATAAAGAACTGGTTGGATGGCAGCACGCAAAGAGTTGTGGTCAATGGCTCAGTGTCCGGCTGGAAGCCAGTGATGAGTGGTGTCCCTCAGGAATTGGTGTTGGGACCGGTCTTGTTCAACATCTCTTCCAGCAACATGGACAGTGGGATTGAGTGCACCCTCAGCAAGTTTGCCAATGACACCAAGCTGTGTGGTTCAGTGGGTATGCTGAAGGGAAGGAATGCCATCCAGAGTGACCTTGACATGCTGGTGAGGTGGGTTGATGCCAACCTCATGAAGTTTAACCATGCCAAGTGCAAGGTCCTACAGCTGGGTTGGAGCAATCCCAGGCACAGCTACAGGTTGGGCAGAGAGGAGATTCCGAGCAGCCTTGAAGAAAAGGACTTGGGGGTACTGGTTGACGAGAAGATTAACATGAGCCAGCTTCAGTGTGAGCTTGCAGGTCAGAAAGCCAACTGTATCCTGGGCTGAATCAAAAGGAGCATGCCAGCAGGTTGAAGGAGCTGATCCTGCCCCTCTACTCTGCTCTCGGGAGACCTCACCTGGAGTATTGTATGCAGTTCTGGTGTCCTCAACATAAAAAGGACATGGAGCTGTTGTACCAAGTGCAGAGGAGGGCCACGAGGATGATCAGGGGACTGGAGCATCTCCCATACGAAGATAGGCTGAGAGAGTTGGGGCTGTTCAGCCTGGGGAAGAGAAGGCTGCATGGAGACCTCCTAGCAGCCTTCCAGTATCTGAAGGGGGCCTCTAGGGATGCTGGGGAGGGGCTCTTCATTAGGGACTGTAGTGACAGGACAAGGGGTAATGGGTTCAAACTTAAACAGGTGAGTTTTAGATTGGATCTAAGGAAGAAATTCTTTCCTGTTAGGGTGGTGAGATGCTGGAATGGGTTGCCCAAGGAAGTTATGAATGCTTCATCCTTGGCAGAGTTCAAAGCCATGTTCACAGAGCCTTAGGTGACATGGTTTAGTGTGAGGTGTCCCTGCTTATGGCAGGGGGATTGGAACTAGATGATCTTAAGGTCCTTTTAAGCCCTAATGATTGTATGATTCTATGGCTAAGTGACATCCAGCTGCCCTGAAAAAGTCATACTGGCTTTGAATTGACTATGTCTCTTTTCAACTTGTCTTTGATCACAGTTTCTCCAGGAATTACAAGCAAAATCTGTTTTTCAGCTGATTGGAATTTACAGCTTGTCATAAGCATAACAGTTTATCTAATTCCCTAGAAAGCTATCATACCAATGTGCTCTCCTTACATCAGCATTTGCACATCAGTGGTGAGTCTTTGGCCTTGCACCATGCATGTACCAATAATCTGATGTAATAGGAACAATTTGATTTGCCTTTTAGAAAAAGAAAAAGGAAGGGAAAGAATCAATATATGAAAGATAAGCCTCAACGAAGTAGTAAATCACGGACAAAACCACTGTGCTCTGTATTAATTTTCTTCTCATATTTCTATCTTCCATATAGTTATTTGTTTTAAAACAGAATAATAATAATAACAAAAGAAAAAAAAAAAATGAATCAGAAAAATGCTTGTTCATTGAAAATAAATGAATTGTCCCTTAAATTCAAACTACTGGAATAAACTCTATATTCTGACCTCCACTTTGAAGAAGCATTTCTGTACTGCAGAGATAGCATTTGCATCATGTAATGAAAGGAATGGGATAACAATTACTTTCCTTTATTGAATAGGTAAGTAAATTGAGCTTGAAAATCCCCATAAATAGTAAGCATGGAAGTTAGATCTTCTCATAGGAGGCTTAACCCAAGCATCAGTTATTTCTTTGGAAAAAAAAAAAAAAAAAAAACCAAATATTTTTATTTTAATAATATAAAACATCACT
>NDXB01009419.1:13058-37747 GCA_002631895.1 Agapornis roseicollis
TGGAAAAAAAAAAAAAAAAAAAATCCAATCATTTTTATTTTAGTAAGTGTGGGCTCTGCATTTTAGTTGGAACTAGAGACAATAACAGGTTTCTTTGACTTACTGGCTCCAGAAATAAATTCTGAAATTATAAAGCCTCCATTTATATGGATAAGAGATGAGATATAAAAAGTGAACATATGAGCTTAAGATACATTTTCTAATGTTAACCTGTTGCGCAAAGTAAAGTCAGTACAAATGGGTCATAGATTTAAATATTTTATTTCATTCAAGAATCCAGTGGAAAACACATTTCAGAAAGTGATGTGAATTAATGTCATACTTGAAAACAAAGGGACAGGATATAGTCCTATCATAAATCATCCCTTTTAAAAACAATTTACAGAGTTTGGTTGTACAATGCAATAACTTCACCAATTTAGGTCATTGCCTTTCATTAAAAAAAGAAAATAATTTGTTGCTCTGTGTTCATATAGCTTATCTAAATTACTCTTCACTTTCATATATTTTCTGCTTCTGATTAAACATAAGATTTCAGTCACCATATCATTTTAAATAAAAATATAACCTTGAACTCAAAACTAGCTGAAAACCCATTCTGTAGAAATGCCAATTTTTGGTTAATATGCCTCATATAACTAAGTCTAGGCAGCTTATTTTTTACCCGTATTGCTGAAATTTCCAGTTAGTCTTGTCTGGGACACCAGACTTAGGAAACAGGATCTATTGTTTCAATGTGCAATGAATTCTAATGACTTGGGCTGAATATATTATTTTTCAGAGCCTCAGTTTAAAGCTCTAAAAAGGTGAATAAAGTCTAAGGTAAAGTGTACTATCCCCAGAGAAACTGATAAGAAAGCTCAGTGTACCTGGTATACAGAAAAGGAACTGAATGAAAGCAATCACTGAAACTTTTTCATTCTGCATTATATATTAGAATCATATTTATATTTAGTCATATTTTATGGCTATGTTTGCACGATATGCAATTCTGGGCAAGTTAATGGTGTTAAAAATGTGCCTGGGATGAGTAAATTTCAAATATGATAACTTGAAGCTTTAGCATGCAAAACTTTCCAAATAACAGGGAAAGAAGATGGTGTTTTCTGTCAGTTAAGAGCTGAAGATGAGCCTAACTATGGTATTCTTTCTGAAGAAAAAAACTCATTGAAAAGGCAGAAAGGCCAGTGGAAAAGAAGAGTTGATATAGGAAATGACTAATATGTAAATTCTTGAGTAGATAGCACAGTTACAGGACTTGACTGTGAAGGAAAAACTGCAAGCAGTAGAAAGCAGACTTGTCAGTTGTCTCTCATATGAGAATAGAATGCTTGAAACCATCACTGTTTTTCTTTAGGAAAAGTAGCTGTTTGTCTTATAATATGCTGTTTGTCTTCCTGCTCTCATTTTCATTCTTCTCTCCCCTAACATGCTATTTCATTAAGGTTCATCATCTGTCAGTAGAGATGAATAGTTCACTGAAGACTCAGTCACTTTCATGTAATTTTCCCAACTTCTGGGTGAGTTTTCCGACAGTATTTAATAATGATAAGTAGAAATTAAACCAACCCCTTGTTGCTGCCAGTCAAGGGATAGAGATAACATGCACAATGATCCTTTACTTAGGTTAATAAGGTTTCTAAAGGTATAGTGCCAAATAAGATAAATGCTTCTTTTGCATGCACATAACTGGTATTTGCCAAGAAAAGACCTACCCCGACATCCAGACAACTAGTTAAGGTAGCTAGCGGAACTGTACACAAACCCAGACCTTCTCTTTCCCAAACACCTATTCCCAAAGCTTTGAAAACAGAATACATAGTAAATCTTAGTGAAGTTTCCCATATGCTCTCCTAACACATCTGGCTTCTGTAAAACAGCATAGCCAGCAGGTCGAATGAGATGATTCTCTCCCTCTACTCTGCACCTGCAGTCCTGCATTCATCTCTGGAGTCCTCAGTACAGGAAAGATATGGACCTGTTGGAGAGGATCCAGAGAAGGACCGCAAAAATTACCAGAGGGATGGAACACCTCTGCTGTAAGGAAAGGCTGAGAGATTTGTGGTAGTTCATCCTGGAGAAGACTCTGAGGATACCTTATTGTGGCCTCTCAGCTCTTAAAAGGAGCCCATAAGAAAGATGGGGAGAGATTTTTTAACAGGGCCTGTTATGATAGGATGAGGGGTGAGGGTTTAAACTAAAAGCAGGGATTCAGGTTGGATGTGAAGAAAAAAAAATCTGTATATTGAGGGTGGTAAAATATTGGCACAGGTTGCCCAGAGAGGTGGTGGATGTGTCATCCCTGGAGACATTCAAGGGCAGGCTGGATGTGGTCTGGGATACTTGATCTAGGGTGGTGAGGCACTGGAATGGGTTGCCCAAGGAAATTGTGAGTGCTCCATCCCTGGCAGTGTTCAAGGCCAGGTTGGATGAAGCCTTGCATGGCATGGTTTAGTGTGGGGTGTCCCTGCTTATGGCAGGCGGGTTGGAACTTTCCAACCCTAACTATTCTATGATTCTATGATTCTATGTCCCTGCTCATTGCGAGGGGGTTGGAACTAAATGATCTTTGAAAGTCCCTTCAAACCCAAACTATGTTATGATCCTGTGATCCTATACTTGCAGAAGAGTTTCTAATATCTTCATATTACAACACATAAGACATGCTGTTACTTCCCTGAGCAAAGGAAATTATGGTCTGTTAGCCTTATTAAGAAATGGCAATATATGAGGCTTCATATTAATGTCATGGTTTAGACCCTCTTGAAACCAGGACAGAGTATTTAAGTTTCACTTCTAAGTCTGTGCTTTGCTTCCATTTATATGTTCATAGATAGTCTTTACATCATCATACACTGTTTTTCTAAACACTTTAAAGAACAAGAAGAAACAAGACAGTCAATTAACAAAAATGAAAATAAGCCTAACAATAGTTGTTTACTACAGAATGAAAAAAACAAACAAAATACAAAAAAAACCCACAAAATCAAAACCAAACCAAAACAAAACAAAAAAAACCACAGAATAAGGCTGTTCATATCTATAGGTAACAACAAGAGCAAGAAACTTTTTTCACTGTAGTAGAAAAATTGTTTGCCCCCTAACATTGCATAGATGGAGAAAATGAGATGAGCAAGAGACTATAACAAAATTGGAAAGTAGCACTATATATGTATCAAGTCATGAGAAGTGTACACCCAAGTTACCTAATTCAATATTGATGGAAATGTCACAGACTAAATAAAGCAAAATCAAGCATCAGAGACAAATACTGTGAAGAAATACAAGTGTGGTCTTATTCTGGAGAGGACCTGACATTTTCTTTAGGTTTTCAAAATCACAAAGTGATAAAATTCAGGATCAAAGAAAAACATAAATTACAGACATCTGGAATGGGAAGAAAGCAACATATCTGTGTCCCAGTCATATAATTCAAACTATAAGATCCTATACTAATGAACTCAATGTATACAAAAGAATTATTTATTTGAGTAGGTAAGAATTCAAGAAAGTATCTAAATATGCTCCAACATATTGGTTGGTCTACTACAAACGAAGAACAAGACATGAAATCCACAGGCATTAAACTATCTCAGAGCATCCTTGACACAACTTTTTTACATTTGTCTGCTCTTTGACCTGCCTTTTGAAGTGCTAACTAGGCTCCAGTATGAATAATAGCAAAAAGCATTTGAGGAGGTCTTCTGAAAGCAGCTTTACATCTTAAACCTGGGGTCCTTTCTTAGAATAATAAAGTATATTGCTTTATTATTATTGTGCAATAAAGCAAGAACAGATTTCTCTCAGGTCATCTCACTTCTGCAAGATCATTTTTAAAGTGTATTCTAAAAACTATGCTCCTGAGTGGAGTGCAGTGGAAAAAAATTGTAGAAATTGCATTCATTAGCAAAACTTTGACCACAACATCCAGTTCTCATCATTCCACTGGCACTTTTGAGGTTTTGACAACATTTGAACTGCCAGGCAAAACAGAATATCATTGCTTATTAGAAGATCTGGATTGTCAAAAGGTATGTTCCTTATGTTTTCCTTCACATGACTGAGGGATATCTCTTATCCTCAAAGAAAAGACTTGCTGACTTTTTACAGCATTCAACAGTGTACTTCTAAAAGTCAAGCTTGTTAAAGAATATTAGTATGTAAGAGGAAAAAAAATGTGTGAAAATTTTCTTTACATCACTATCTGAGACTTTTCTAAATAGAATTATTCCGAACATTTTCAGATTAAATCACAGGGAAGGAACAAAACTCCTATACTTCTATCTCTCTTAGTCTCCCTGTCTCTCAGTATCTCTCTCTTTCACCACCCCCTACACATATGTTCCACATCAGAGAAAAGGAACAACATATGCATATAAATATACATGTACATGTACATATATGGGAGATTGTATTTAATTAGCGCCAGCTACTAAGAAGGAGAAAAATGACTGTTGCTGCTGAACCCAGGACAATCTTTTATACATATATATAACTTTTCCATAGGAACTTATTATATGATGCCATAGAATCATAGAATCATAGAATAGTTAGGTTTGGAAGGGACCTTAAGATCATCTAGTTCCAATCCCCCTGTCATAAGCAGGGACACCTCACACTAAACCATGTCACCTAAGGCTCTGTGAACATGGCTTTGAACTCTGCCAGGGATGAAGCATTCATAACTTCCTTGGGCAACCCATTCCAGCATCTCACCACCCTAACAGGAAAGAATTTCTTCCTTAGATCTAATCTAAAACTCTCCTGTTTAAGTTTCAACCCGTTACTACCCCNGTCACCTAAGGTGAACATGGCTTTGAACTCTGCCAGGGATGAAGCATTCATAACTTCCTTGGGCAACCCATTCCAGCATCTCACCACCCTAACAGGAAAGAATTTCTTCCTTAGATCTAATCTAAAACTCTCCTGTTTAAGTTTCAACCCGTTACTACCCCTTGTCTTGTCACTACAGTCCCTAATGAAGAGCCCCTCCCCAGCATCCCTAGAGGCCCCCTTCAGATAGTGGAAGGCTGCTAGGAGGTCTCCATGCAGCCTTCTCTTCCCCAGGCTGAACAGCCCCAACTCTCTCAGCCTGTCTTCGTATGGGAGATGCTCCAGTCCCCTGATCATCCTCGTGGCCCTCCTCTGCACTTGGTACAACANGATGCTCCAGTGATCATCCTCGTGGCCCTCCTCTGCACTTGGTACAACAGCTCCATGTCCTTTTTATGTTGAGGACACCAGAACTGCATACAATACTCCAGGTGAGGTCTCACAAGAGCAGAGCAGAGGGGCAAGATCACCTCCTTTGACCTACTGGTCACGCTTCTTTTGATTCAGCCCAGGATACAGTTGGCTTTCTGGGCTGCAAGCACACCAGAAAGCTCCAGTTAATGGTGTTAGAATGTTTCCTCTGCCCTCAGTGCTGGGACTTTTTTCCTTCAGAGTATTTTGACTTTCTATTTTATTTAAACTGTTACCCAGACACTTCTTCTATGTATTTTCACCAACAGTGAATCTAATATGTCTTTATTTTTTGAAACTTTCAACATATATATTGTTTACAGAGGAACATAAATAGGTTGTTTCCTACTTGGAGCAGTTTTCTAAACTAGAAATTTACTATCTTTACATTCCTTGGCAATAAAATGTTAAGTAAATTACATGTAAATTAAATACAGCAATATTCAGCCTGCCAAAACTAACATTATACTATCCCAGTTGTGGTCCTTTCACTCATATACAGGGTAAAATACATGAAACTTTTGTTTTTCTTCTCTGTAAAACATCTTTATTGCCAGAATACTTCTGTTCTTGCCTTCGTGAATAGAAACACACTGGGAGTTGGCACCTTCACCCTGCCATGTCAAGGCACTAACAAGCACAGGTCTGAGGCTGAATCTGACTTATGGACAGCAAAACATGCCGAGTGTGTGGCACTGTCTCAGTTCACCTCAAAAGAGGTGTGAGAAGTTTTTTGATAAATATTCAGAACTCTGTATGTATGTGGTGTTTACATATGCATGTAAGGTGTTGACATATGCATGTAAGATGTTCAGAAGCATAGGATAAATCCCTAAATTGCTACATTTGCAAAAATCTTCTATCATTTTTTTTACTAATAATTTCATTTTTATTAGTCCATTTTCCAAATGAAGAATGACACAGGCCATCTAATATTAGAAAATTTTTGAAAAAAGAAAAATAATTAAGTAAAATACATATGGAACTGCTTTAAGTAAGCATATGTTTTTCTCTCAGGAAAATTGAAGTAATCACTTTATCAGTCACTCTGACATCGCTATTATGACCAAATTTGTTATACGCTTTTATTGATGTCATTTACCTGGATTTGTGGAAAGCATTTGTTGTGGTTTAAACCCAACCAACCATGCAGCTCGTTCACTCACTCAAGTCCCCTTCTTGCCCTCCCCTGCTTCCAGAGAGATGGGGGGAGAATCAAAAGAATGCAACTCCCACAGGTCAGATAAGAACAGTTCAGTAACTAATGTATAACACAAATCACTGCTGCTACCACCAATAATAATAATGAGAAAGGAAAAGAATACAGCATCCCATCAACCACAACAGATAACTCACAACACCCCACCAACCGAGTGCTGAGTGACCACCACTTCCAACCACCCCGAGAGAGCTAGGCCTACCGGATCACCCCCCCGTTACATCCTGGGCATGACGTGCTATGGTATGGAATACCTCTTTGATCAGTTTGGTCCTGTCAGTACAGTCCTGTCCCTCCTTCCTCCCAGCTTCCTCTCCTCCCCGGCAGAGCATGAGGCTCACAAAGTCCTTGGTCAGGGCAAACATCGCTCAGCAACAACCAAAAACATCGGCCTTATCAGCCTTGTTCCCGGGTTAAGTCAAAACACAGCTACTAAAGAGAAGAAAAACTGACTGCAACTGCTGAACCCAGGACAGCATTCAACACTGTCCCTCACAACATCCTTGTCTCTAAAGTGGAGAGACATCAGTTTGATAGGTGGACCACATTGTGAATAAAGAACTGGCTAGATGGCTGCATGCAAAGAGTTGTGGTCAATAGCTCAATGTCGAGCTGGAGACTAGTAATGAGGGGTGTCCATCAGGGATTGGTGTAGGCACTGGTCTTGTTCAACATCTTTGTCGCTGACATGGACAGTGGAATTGAGTGCGCCCTCAGCAAGTTTGTCAATGACACCAAGCTGTGTAGTTTGGTGGATACGCTGGAGGGGAGGAATGCCATCCAGAGGGACTTTGACATGCTTGTGAGGTGGGCTGATGCCAACCTCATGAAGTCGGGCAGAGAAGAGAGTCAGAGCAGCCCTGCGGAGAAGGACTTGGTGGTGGTCGTCAATGAGAAAATGAACATGAGCCGACTGCAGTGTGCACTCGCAGCCCTCTAAGAAGGCAGGCTGACAAAGTTGGGGCTGTTCAGCCTGGAGTAGAGAAGGTTGCATGCAGCCTTCCAGTATCTGAAATAGCGTTATAAGGATGCTGGGGAGGGACTCTTCACTAGGGATTGTAGTGACAGGACAAAGGGTAATGGGTTCAAATTTAAACAGGGGAAGTTTAGACTGGATATAAGAAGTAAGTTCTTTACTATAAAGCTGATGAGGCACTGGAATGGGTCGCCCAGGTTGGTTGTGAATACTCCATACTTGGCAGTGTTCAAGGCCCAGTTGGACAGAGCCTTGGGTGGCATGGTTTAGTGTGAGGTGTCCCTGCTATGGCAGGGGGTTGGAACTAGATGATCTTAAGGCTCTTTTCAACCCTGACTGTTCTATGATTCTATGTGTCCTGGGTTCAGCAATATGTCGTAGTTTAAACCCAGCCAGGCAGCACGTTCACTCACTCAACCCCCCCCTTCTTGCCCTTCCCTCTTTTCTCCCCACTCCCAGAGGTGTGGGGGGAGAGGAGAACCGAAGGGATGCGTCTCCCACGGGTTCAGATAACAACAATCCAGTAACTAAGGTATAACACAAATCACTATTGCTATCACCAGTAATAATAACGACAAGGAGAACAAGGGGAGAGAGTACGATACCACCCGCCGAAAATGAGCCCGACCGGGAAGTTCCCTCTCCTTCTGGGTAACTCCCAGTTACCCCCCGGGCATGATGTGCTATGGTATGGAATACCTCTTTGGTCAGTTTGGGTTCTGTCCCTCCTTCCTCCTGGCCCCCCCTCCTCCCCAGCAGAGCATGAGTAGCTGGTGTTTTGACTTAACCTAGGAACAAAACTGATAACAGGGCTGGTTTTAGTTACTGCTCGAATGTTTTGTTCTGACCAAGGACTTTGTGAGCCTCATGCTCTGCCAGGGAGGAGGGGAGGCCAGGAGGAAGGAGGGACAGGACCCAAACTGACCAAAGAGGTATTCCATACCATAGCACATCATGCCAAGGATGTAACTGGGAGTGATCCAGAAGGGAGAGTTCTCTCAGGGTGGTTGGAGGAGTTGGTCGGTCAGCACTTGGTTGGGTTCGGGTGTCGTGAGTTATATGTCGGTGGTTGATGAGATGCTGTATTCTTTTCCTTTCTCATTATTGTTATTGGTAGTAGCAGCAGTGATGTGTGTTATACCTTAGTTACTAAACTGTTCTTATCTCAACCTGTGGGAGTTGCATTCCTTCAATTCTCCTCCCCATCCCTCCAGGAGCGGGGAGGGCAAGAAAGGGGGGTTGAGTGAGTGAACGAGCTGCGTGGCTGGGTTTAAATCATGACACTATGATTCACTGGTTATTTAAGGTCAAATACCATTCTGTGCATTTACTAATAACATGTGTGTTCTTAAAGTTCATAAATATTACTTGTCCTCATCATGCTGCAGTTAGGATCAGTGGATCTATTGATTTTAGCATTACCAGAACTGGGTGGTGGTTCTTATGAAAATTGACTCATTTAAGGATATATAAGACCTTGAATTTTCCAGCTGTTGCTATATCAGTGACTTTTATGTTGGAATTTCTAAAAAGATTTCTTCACTATACCATTAGTCTTTTTTATGGCAGTGCATTCTCACATGTGATCTAAATTTGGCCCTGTAACCATTTTAATACAAGGTTTTAAAGATGGAAAACTTTAAGATATAGCACATTATATATAAGAGACATTTTCAAGCTACCCATTCAAATAAATCCATCCATAAGGGATGAGCTTCAAATTTGCCATGCATGTGTCCCCAATACTGACCATAAATTTAAAATCTTGCTTTTATACTGCTCTTCAGTGACGTTTTCCAGTCTTTAACAGAGACTAAAAAGGCTTTAGAATGACAACAGCTGATTTTTCAGAGAAAATGTCAGATGCTCAGTATGAAGAAATATATCTTCAATCATTATTTTTAAAGATGGTCTAAAAGGGATTTGATTATTTTTCCTGCAGGTTTTTTTTTTTTTTACCACTCTTCCTCCCATTCTAATGTCTGTTGTCTTAAATTTGTGTTTTTTTTTTTTTTCCCCCTTTCCTTCCTTTTTTATTTTTATTTTTTTTAAATTTTTTTTTTTTTTTCCCCCTTTCCTTCCTTTTTTATTTTTATTTTTTTTAAATTTTTTTTTTTTTTTCCCCCTTTCCTTCCTTTTTTATTTTTATTTTTTTTAAATTTTTTTTTTTTTTTACCCCTCTTCCTCCCTTTCTTATGTCAGATATCTTAAACTTGTGTTTTTTTTTTTTTTTTTCTCTATCTCTACTTAAGTTATCACAGGACTAAATTCCATTGTGCAGAGTCCTTGGTAGATGCTGGAAAAATTATTTATGAAATCTGTGCAATACTGAACAGTTTATTATGACTTTTTTAGTTACAAGAAGCATTGTCTTAGAATATTCCAGTTTATGGTCTGTTTCAATTAAATAGCACTGATAGGCTCTTCTTGCAAGACCACCAGTCAATTTTCATTTTCTAGCACCATGGGTTTCAGTTTTGTTGCATGAGACATTCACATGTCCTAGGTCCATTCAGCTGGAGATGGAGGAAAAGGCACAACATTTTATATTAGGATGGTGAGTTAGCTGTTTCTCTGAGAGTTGGAAGAGTATTAATTTCTTTAGAAAAGAAATTTTGAGAACTTGTGTGATACAGAAAATATATCTCTGCTGCTGCACAATGAAGAAAGATTGATTACGTTTGGCTTAGAGCAGATGCACAAAATGGCTACTAAGGTTAGGGTTTTCTGTGGGAGAGAAAAAATCTTTTTAAGAAAATAATACAGAAAAGTTTGATTTTAACTGTCTAACCATATAAAGATATGAGCTGAGTTTGGCCTAAAACTGAATAGCCACAAATATATGTTCTGCACGAATGAATCTGTAAGCTGGTATTAAGAATGGATACATGGGGTGCATGTTAAGAAAATGTCTTCATTTGCTAGAGGATTTAAATTGCAAAGAAACTTGCCTCTACACATAATTTAGCTAGTATCTAACAGAAATCTAGCTAATTTTAAGATGGAGTAGCAGTCAATTTTTCTCCTTTTTAGTAGCCAATGCAGTTCTGTGTTTTGACTTTCAGCCTGGGAACAGAGCTGATAACACCGATGTTTTTAGTTGTCACTAAGTTATGTTTACTCTGACCAAGGACTTTGTGAGCCTCATGCTTTTCCAGGGCGGAGGGAGGCCAGGAGGAAGCAGGGACAGGACACCTGACCCAAACTAGCCAAATAGGTATTCCATACTACAGCATGTCATGCCCTGGGAGGTAATGGGGAGTTACCTGAAAGGGCACATACTTCCCGGTTGGGCTCGTTTTCAGTGGGTGGTATCATACCCTCTTCCCTTGTTATTCCCCTTATCATTATTATTATTGGTGGTAGTAGTAGTGGTCTGTGTTACACCCTAGTTACTGGACTGTTCTTATCTCAACCCTCTGGGAGCAGGGAGGAAGGGGGGGGGGAGGGGGGAGAGTAGAAACTGGGTTTATAACTCGGCAGACTTTAAGGAATATTGTAAAAGGTATTTCCATTTCCTTGATTCATGACAAAGAATAAAACATACAGAACCTTCAGGTCTTACCTTCTCATAACATTTAACTCCCTTGCTCTGCTAACCGAGGAACTTTCTTTGGCTGATCATGCTGTTTAGGACCTTTGTTAACCTGTGTTAAAATTCTAATGTACAAAAGACTGTTGCAATGTTAACATGTGACAGTTCTATTCAGACATATGTTAAGAGATAGTAAAATAACTTTTAAGAGATATTAAAAGGCTAAGAGGTAATAAAATGCACATTTAATCTGCATTGTCCCTTATATTTTTTCACAAATTAAATACAAGCTCAGTTCAGAGAATTTGCTTTCCTTTTAAAATTAAAGCATAAGTCATGTAGAAAATACTAGGAAAAGCAAAATCTGTGGATTTAGAACATGATATCTGTGGCCATAGCAACAGCATATAATGGCTGCCATAATCAGCACCTGAGATCGGTGGGGGATTGGTCAACTTAGAGAGATGCAGTGAGAAGAGGAGATGCAATTCTGGATTGAGGATGGCCAGTGTAATGCCCTCTCCTGTACGAGTCGGTTGCTTTCCTTGATAATATTTTGGGATGACAGGAGGTAACAATTTCAATAGGTAATATCAAAATGTATCTTGAAATGTGTTGAAATCCATATCCTCACAGAGACATCATGGCAAAAAAACATCTTAGCAATATTTCAGTGAACGTCTAAAAACTGTAAGCTTTAAAAAATCTACGGGCTGATAAAACAAATTGCAAAATGCCTTCAGGGCATTTGCGTTTTCTGATGATCTCCAGTAGAGATAGGTCACTCACACAGGTATGTTCCATTTTTGCTTTCAAACAACAGACTAGACACTTAGAAACAGTATATTACTCTGGTTGTCTATTCTTTTGTTTGCTCATAACCGGTTACTAAGTATGTGCCATTTCTGTGCATGTGTGTGCACATACATGTGGAATTTGTATGATTTAATATTCTCATATAATTACAATATTCAATTGCCTTCAACATAATACATTAGGGAGAGACATCTGGGTAATTGTGATTATTCTCTTTGTTACATTCTTGTCTATTAGGCACACAGAAATAGTATTGTTAATTTTACTGTAAGTAAATGCTTGCAATAAAATAATAATCTTGCAAACAAAGCTGGACACTATGTAGAATGGGCATCTTTAAAGCATGAAACAGAAAAATAATGAAGATAAAAATTTAAAAGTGGAAATCTACTTATGGTGAAAACCAATCTCATGTGCTAGTAAGAGAAAAAAAATTCTATTACACCTAGGCAACTAAATTTGTTTTGAAAACAAATTCTCTGTAAAACTATTAAGTTTGGAATGGTGGAGAAACAAAGTTCAGATTATATAACAGATATTCATACAAACTTGGCTTCACCAAAATTAGGACAATATCTGATCTTGTGCAAGTAAAATATTGAAAACTGATTGGAAACCAGTCCTAATTCTAAAATAAGTAGATTTTATAATATTTTTTTTCATTAATTTACTAAAGTGTCACATATTTTAGACCAGTAGCCCTGTACTTTAATGCTGTTTCCACGCTAGTATTGTGACAGAAATTTGCTGTCAGGTCAACAGCTAAATGGGAAAGTCAGTTAACACAGGGATTTTGTTTATTGATATTCTTTTTTACAAGGTATATTGTCTTCTCTCATGAATGCTGTAAAACCTTGTGACTTAGTGATTTATTGTGACAGGATTTCCCACAATAAACATTAATTTTGATTAAATTTATCAGATGGAGTGTCTTGCTTTGCTTATTATATTTATTTACGTATTCTGTATATTTATTCATATCAAATAAGTAAGGGGGGGAAGCAAAGTTCATGCATTTTTCTATGTTAAGAAACAGATATATGAACATACACACACATATATACACATATATTCGTATAAATACCTAAAGAATTTAATATTAATTTATATATATACATTTATATATTTTTTATAATAAGGAATTTATACATATATTTATAAATAAATATACAAAGACTTAAAAGACATTTTAAAGGTGATGAAACTGTATAGAAGGGGAAAATCAGATATATACCTGGATTTCAGAAGGTGTTGAGCCTTATGATGTTAACTAAGGTCAATGACAAATATGACTTTGGGATATACATCAAACAGTTTTTACCATTTTCTTTGTAATTATTTGGAAGGCACTAGTGTATATCATATCTGTATGCTGTCAAATATCATATTTATAACAGGAACACTGTTGCAAAGTGATGTGAGTGTGTTATGTGAGTGTGTGTGTGTGTGTTTTACAAATGTGTGTGTGACTAGAAAACGGAGATGGACGAATCAGTATTGCAGTGTCTGTGGCCATGTAGCTTCACATTTTCATGTAGCTGTATTCATTTCAGTGCTTTATTATGACATATCATACATCAACTTTACAAACTGGCAAGCACAGATAAATAGTGGAAAAGCACTTTTTATGTTGTTTTGTGCTGCTGAATACTTTGGAATCTCATTTGTGACAGCTTAAGGCTGAAGTATCATATATTCCTAACAACTTTATTTAAATACACAGATGAATGGTACAGAGCACACTCTTAAAAATGAAAGTGCCTCATCATCAATATCCACATATCCACACGCATTCACTCATATAGAGTGTAGCAAAATTAATTAAAGTCACCAGATTTCCCTTCAGTTCTGTCTTTTATTGGGAAGCATAATGGCTGCTTCTCCTCACAGAAAACATCAAGGAAGCAGTTAGGGGGAAAAACAGCAACTATGGCCTGATTTAATAAGCTACTATTGTCTGTAAAATATTTATTTCTGAGGGTATTTGCACTCTGTTCTCATGTTTCTAAGCTTCAACATTTTTTTTTCTCATTTTGTGTTTAAATACAGTAAACTAAACAAGTAAAGTTAACACTTTTTCTCTTAAATTAAAATATTCTAGCCGTAGAAATAAGGGCAATAATAAAAGAAATAATGATAATAATAATGGAAGTACAAGCAGCATCTTATCATCCTCAGATGAGCCAGAAATGCCTCAAAGTACAGAAAAAATAGACGCAGCAATTTAGAATGAAGCAATAGAAATAAATACAGAATATAGCATGACTGCCAGGATTTACTTCAGATCAATGTAAGAAGTTAAGTCTGCACATGAAGACAGTTCAGATAAAACAATTGTTCATGCTGCAGAAAAGGGAGCTTTTATGCCCCCTGCTATCTCCTCCCATTAACACTAGAGAATATAAGTTATATATGGTGAAATGAATACATGTATATCTGCCTAGTCAGAGACAACTTGCTCTAGAAAGAAAAAAAAGCCTCTTCCATAAGTCCTTTATCCTATAAAAAACTATAGTCTAATCCACCATTTCAAAAACCAGATTTTTACAATAGTGCATATATTATTCTCTATGTAATTGAATCTTTCTCTAGAAGACATAAGCCCCTGCCTGCAGGTAATCCTACATGAATGCCTTCTGCTAAATGAATGCCCTCTGCTAATCACAAATATGATGGCACCACTTCACTCTTCCAGGAGAAGTGAGACCCTAAAGCAGAAAAACTGGACAAACTTCCAAATGAACCTTAAACAACAGAAAGAGCCTACACTCCCATTGAATATTCTGGATATTCATGACTTAAATAAGATATGTTGCATACACACTTATCTATGACATCTCTCAGAATGTCTAGGGTCCTGCAGAGACATCTAGGAAGGCCTTTCAGCAAATAACATGAAACCAAATTTCTAGAGATTCTGGTGGATTTTGTGGAAAGGCTTCATTCTATTGTTCTGTTTAAAAAGGAAAAAACAAAAGCAAATATTTTCATTGAAAACTGATTGCTTTTATTATTCAAAAATTTCCCACCTTTCTGATGCCTTTCAGAACTCTGAAAGTCACTTTTTCAGCTTCTTTACTGAACTCATCATGGTAGAAAGCTACTCCCAAGATGAAGTGATCATTTTATGTGCTTCCTGATACATGAGACTGAATGAAAACTAATAGCATTTAATTTGTACAACAATGTGAAGGTACATATGACGAGAAGCAACTGTTGCATTGCTTTAAAATGTCTTGTAATATCCTACAACATGCAAGAAAATTATTTCTCCCAACAAATTACATTAGAAGTAATGAAGAATCAGATTCCTACTGGTGGTTAAGAATCAAGCAGTCTTCTTAATAGGCAAGGACAATGGAAATATTTTTATTTCTACTGACTGATTGTGCATTCTATTTTCAGTATCTAGGATTACTTTTGTGATTGGCATTTTGCTAAATTATTTGAATAAAGTCTGATAATAATGACAGGAAAATTATGTAAAAAACTTATCTAGTTCTATGCTAATGAATAACTCTGTTTCACTAAGGAAAAACTAATATTTCAACACCATTGATTACCTCTAAATCCAAATAACTTAGAACAAGACATTGCATGTTTTATGGGGTTTGTGTTTTTGTGGCACTCTGAAATAATGTGCTTAATAACTAGACTCATTAATGCTAATGGTAAATCAGTGAGATTAAATATTTCTATAAATCATTTCATTAATAAAATAGAGGGCTCATTAAAGAACTATCACAGTGTTAAGATGCAATATTTCAGTATGAGCATTTCATAAACATTTCAATTAGCACAGGTTGACAACATAGAAAGGCAGCTGTAAAATAATCTAGCCTCAATGTAGGACACAAGCTGCCAGCTCAGCTTGTTGAGAAATAAAGGGTAATGTTTCAGTGGAATTCTAACTGCATAGCAAATTGAGCACTTTTTAAAATGCATATATAAAGGATCTCTAATTTGTGCCTTTCAAGGACCTTCTGAAAGACTGTGTGCTAATACTGTTCACTATCTCATTTTACAATTATCCTTAGTAGGATGGCTGCCAACCTGATAGGCATTTGAAAACCTGAGGACAAAAAAGTGCATGCTTAAACACCAAAAGAATAATGATAGTTTAGGAGAACAAAGTGAAGAATAAAGTGCACCCACTAAGAAAGTTTAACATATATAAGTAGTGAAAAACGATAGCTAAAGTCTGCACTTCAAAGGTACCTCAAACATATCTGAGAGTAAAAAATGACCATAGAACAAATGTTGAGAGAATGTCAGACAATATTTTGTCCTGACTCTTTTTAAATTCCTCATGTCAAAACTTTTTCTTAGCTTTTTCTTGATACTTGTCAGTAGGAAATAAAACAGATGCCTGCATGAATTACTAAATAGAAGGAAAGAAAAATAAGGAATTAATAACACACCAGTGTTCTGACTACTGCTGAACAGTGCTCACACAGCATCAAGGTTGTCTATCTAACATTTCCCCTCACCAGCAGGCTAGGGATGGGCAAGGTCTTAGAAGGGGGCATAGCCAGGACAGCTGACCAAGAGAGATATTCCATATCATATGATGTCAGCCATAAAAGCTAAAGGAAAAGGGGGAAGGAGGAAGAAGATTTGTTGTTTACAACTTTTATCTTCCAGAGCAACTGCTATAATACAGAAGTCCTGCTTCCCGGTATGTGATTGTACATAGCCTTCCAAATAGGAAGAGAATAAAATCTTTTGTTTGTCTTTGCTTCCATGTACAACCTTTGCTTTTGCTTTATTAAACTACCTTTATCTTGACTCATAAGGTCTTTTCTATCTTATTTTCTCTCCCCCGTCCTACTGAGGAGGGGAGCAATAGAGAGGCTTCATAGCAGCCTGGCATCCATCAGACATCAACCCATCACACATCTAAGTGGGGCAATTCTCTGAAATTAAAAGGACAGAAAAAAATGTTTGAAAGCATAAATAAATCTGGTATACACATGTAATCAGTGTAACTCTCTTCCCAAAACTCTTTTGTCCATAATCTGATGTGCTCAGTGGAAGGACAGGTTGTTCTCTGATAAGGTAATCTCTCACTGTCAGTACTTATTGATGGGGGAATAATCTTTATTTAACTGGCAAGAAACTATTAATGCTCTACTATGAAGGGTTACTGTGACTTGTTTGGTTTTTTTTTAATTAGCTGAACAATATGTTTTATTTACATATATAAATGCCTTGAAATTACGTGAACTTTAAAATCTTATATACTTGTATAATTATAAAATGGCATGCTAAACCACTTTTAGAATGAAACAACCAGGAATAATGTTTTATTTAGAAACATTATAAAAGCAGATAACTGATTTTAAAAGAATTTTTAACAAACTTAAGCATAGTGTGAAGAAGCAGTCTTTGATAACTTTAGTCTTGGTAACTAGGTAAGATCACATAAAAGACAAAATAAGGTTTAGATATGTATCCTAAGACACCAAAATCATGATAATATAAAAAAAATTGCTTAATTTATATAAAAAACAGAAACAAGCCATATTCCATCTGCAAAAATAAATTCAAAATATCTGGCTGATCTGTTGGAACCTCTCCCAGTCTTATTTAAAGTAGTTTAAGTTTGCTGTGATGTATTTTGCTTTTCCAGGTTTAAAACATTATCAGAATATATGGAATATACAAAATGTCTTCATTTACATATACGTGTGATATACATGAGCAAATTTTGAGTAATGTTTGTATTTGTCTTACAGAGTACTTAAATCTAATGAGCACTTATGCTAATTACTTCTGCGTTATGAATAGGGGAATAAACTTGAATAGACTGCATAAAAAGGTTCAAGAAATTAATAAGGTCAAAAAATACCCATTAAAAAGTAGAATAGATCCCTAGTGGTGCAGGTAGGGCCAAATGAGAACTTGGGCTTGAAAAATAGTGATTACTAACTAAACTACTTCATGTTTATCATAGAATCATGTAGTCACAGAACGTTTTGCATTAAAAGTATTTTGCATTCAAAGATCATCTAGTCCAAGTCTCCTGCTAGGGACAGGGGCATATTTTTGGTTGCTCAAAGCTCCACCCACTCTGGCCCTGAACACTGCCAGGGATGTGGCATCCACAGCTTCTTTGGGCAACCTGTGCCTGCACCTTACAGCCCTCATCATAAAAAAAAAAAAAAATCTTTTCTTTATATCTAATCTAAATCTACCCTCTTTTAGTTTAAAACCCTTGCCACTTGTTCTGTCAGAAGGCACAATTTGCTTTTTGTGAAAGTCACACTGCCTGTCTCTAATCACCTCACTGTCTTCCCCATGTTTGAATATGTCTTCCAGAAGGATTCACTGCATGATCTTACTGGCAAAAAAGTGAGCCTGACAGATCAACACTCCTCCAGGGTCCTCAATTTTACGCTTTTTAAAAATGGAAGTGATAATTCCCTTTTTAAGCCACTGGGGCCTTTGCCTTACTGCCATGAGTTTTCAAATATGATGAGGAGTAGCTTGGGAACTCCACCACCCAATTCACTTCAGTGCCTGTGATATGTGTACTTTAATTTACACGCAGTTCCTTTCACTTGAGGAGTTCAGAATGTTTGACAACAGCTTGTTGCTTAATTTCCACAAAATACACAATTACAGAGTTAGGAATTTGCAATCACTATTTCATATTCTACTGTGTGATGCAATTCTATATGCTATTTTCCTCATTGCCATTTGGCAGAAGTGAAGAAGGATATTGAAGAGAACAAGAGTATTACATTCAATTGTAATGAAAAATATGTTATTCAGATGCCTTGCCAAAAATGAAATATGGCCAACATGGGAAGTATAATGTGGTCATCTGCTTTATTAAACATGTCTTTTTCTCTTCATTGGTAAAGATAGATACATCTATTTTATTTCTCCAGGGAAGAAACCTATGTTCCAAGCATACTGATTTTTGACTCAAATGAAAGAATGACACATGTTGAAGCATTACTTTCTTGATCTAGCAATCTATGCTGAAAATCCTAATTGCTTGTTGGCCAAAAGGAAAGTTGCAGTGTCTGCCAAAAGGGACAGTCTTTGGGAAAGTAGATAGCTGGGAAGGTGTGAACTCAGTATGTTAAAGAAAACAAGCAAAAATAGCCATCTAGCCTACATCACTGAATACTAACTTATATGAGAAAAGGTCTGAGCAGTGATGTCATAAATTTTCACAATGAATAATGAACATTAAGATTGTAATGTATTAATATAATCTCAGGGTTTCTTATGCTTTTGCCTGAAGTTAATGGGAAGCTGAATACTCTCTTGTAATAAATATGCATGTATCTTTTTCAGGCACAGAATTATTGTGTCTGCCAGTAATTAGTATTTCTATTTATTATGCAAAAAGAAAGTCTGACTGTCAAAAAATTAAAAGTCTTAAGTCACAAACTAGTTAGAACCTGCTATCACATCACACAGAACACTAAAAAAAAAAACCAACAAAACAAAACAAAAAAACCCCACCCAAATAGAAACTGAAATACTTATTAAGGAAGCCTTTATATTTTCCTGGAATTGTTGGAATAAAGAAATATATTGACCGAATGTGCCAATAAATCTTGTGGCTTGCATTACGCATCTGTCTCTAAGTTAATCAATACTTTAAATGGAACTGATAGTCTACTATGAAAAATTAGAAAAAGTGCATTTAAAGAAGTTCTTCCTGTCTAATTCACAACATAACACAAATATGAAAGCATTATCCTTTTTGTTTTTTTCTTTTTGATGAAGAAAGAAGGAGACATAAGCTGGACCCTAAAGAAAAAGCAAAACACATAAAAACATTAGGAAGATAATTTAAATTTTACCATTTTTATTTGGTTTTCAAACTCTGTTTTCAAACTACAAAAGCCTTTTGAGTCACTCTGACTGTATCAGAACTGTTTGTTTCAGAATCTGTGAGAAACCAGAAATTACTTGTGGTCATTGTCATGCTGCTTGTACAGCAATAAGAAATTGACTGTTATTAGCCATAGTACATTTCAAAAGGCCACATAACTGCAGGATGTGCCCATACAGCAAACAAAACCAAACCTTAAAACATCATAATAAAAGTGTTCTGAGAGCTATATGGCACATGCACATCTTGTGAAGAGTTGTTTTAGCCTGCTTCTTGTGGAAATAAATTATTTAAGACAAAAGGCTTATGCATATTGAATTATGTTTATGCCTAAACAAAGTACTATGGGTATATTTGTGTGATCTCTGAGGAATGTAAGTCTTCACCTAAACTGAGAGATTAGGCTTTGCTATAACATATAAGCACTGTTTACTAAACTTAATAAAGGTTTTGGGCAGAGCTATTTGTCTTTTTTCTCCCAGCCATTGTGACTACCCAAAATATGTGATTCAAAAATCCAGAGTATAATTATAGAAAAAATATGATATGATGATTTTAGGATTAAATCTCAAAACTTGGTTTCACTAACTAAACAAGAAATGGCTAGGTTTTACTGGGGACAAACCAATTCTGATTCTGATTTGTGAAAATCTCCCAATCTGAGAGTACAAGGCCATTAGCCAGACATTCTGACTCTTACTTGGACTGCTGAACTAGTTTGTATTTGGAGGACAGGATTTCATTGATCCTGGTATTTTGAAAGCCACATAATATTTTCCTACTTTGTTGCTATGGTTTTCTTCCTCACAGCTCTTTAGTCACTGCTTTTTCTTTCAGTACCCTTAATGCAGAGAGCATTATGTATAGCAATATCCTGCACTGGTAGGTTTTTGTGCTGAAAGCAGATCAAACTGAAGAAGTTGATTCTGTGGAAGAGTATCAAGTCAATTTTTAAAAAAAAAAAAAAATCTATCATGTAATTCTATGGTTTAAACACCCTGCCCCATGTCATATAGGCAAATAATCTTGACTAAAATAAAATCTCTAGATTTTGTTAAAATGGGCTCAGACAGGCTTGGCATGGAATTGTGCTGTCTACTAATCTGGGAAGTGATTCAAGAGGAACTGAGACAATCTATCTGTGTGGATAATGGGCATGCAGGGCCACTCAACAGATGGGAACTTCATTCACAACCAGAGAACTACTTTGAAAACTTTTTAAAGATCATGCTAAAGTGTTAAAACATTCTGAATCAAATTCCTGTACTTAACAATAATTAAAATATAACAAGAATAAACACAAGAATAAACATTAAAATTTAATCTACAAATTAACATTAACATGTAAAAGAAATACTAAGAATTTAATTTTGTGATTTTAACCCTAATTTGGCTAAATTCAGACCTTGGTAAGAACAAAATGACAATAATAGGGTTGTAAGATATAGTTCAGGCTGGATTTCAGATAAAAATATAATCCCTTTTCCAGTAAATGCAAGATACTCCAAATCTTTAGAACTAAGGAGTGTGTAACAGATCTGATTCTTATTCAATCAGGTGTCTGTCCTCTGGCAATGATCAATGTTTTATGTTCAGAGGAAGTCTAGAGTCTTCAGTAATGCATGTAAGTATTCTGGCAGTGCAGGAGGCATTAATGAAGAGGAGAAAACTTCCTTCTTTGTTTTTCTGAAGATCATCTTAAAGCATAAAAAATGAAAAATTCATATGAACTCAATTACATAGTTACATTGTCTTATCATCCTATGTACATACCACAAAATGTACAGCATATTTTCACCTATTAGTATTTTATTTATTATCATTCTTACTTTGCAGTCAGTATCAAACCGTTTCCTCAGTATCTGGAAAACATGCTGGCACTTATGTGTAAAGAGGTGAACCACATAAGGATAAATGCATGTACCAGAGTGTTATGTTTATGGACAGATGTAATGGTATCTGAGAATGTGGTTGAACTAATGACGGAGTTAGATATTTGATATGTACAATGAACAGGTCTTTCCATAAAGTTGAACAGGTTATGCAGAGTAGTTGCTTCCATGCTGATTGGATGCATTAAAAGCCTTTGAGGACCTGGAGCTAAGTACTTTGTTAACAAAAGTGCTGCTCATTTCCAACTAGCAGTTTATCCCCTAAATAAAGTGACCTCCGGCCAAGTTACAAAGGAGTTTAATGGCCTTGCAACAAAGTAACAGCTAAAGGAACTTCTTCTTGGCAGTGTCCTGGGTTTAGCAGTAGCAGTCATTTTTATTTCTTCATAGTAACTGGTGCAGCTCTATGTTTTTGACTTTCAGTTGGGAACAGAACAGATAACAGGAATGTTTTTATTTACTGCTCAAATGTTTTGTTCTGACCAAGGACTTTGTGAGCCTCATGCTCTGCCAGGGAGGAGGGGAGGCCGGGAAGAAGCAGGGACAGGACACCTGACCCAAACTGACCAAAGAGGTATCCCATACCACAGCACGTCATGCCCAGGATGTAACTGAGAGTTACCCAGAAGGGCAAGTGCTCTGCGGGGTTGGAGGAGGTGTCGGTCAGTTCTTGGTCAGGTGGGGTTTGGTGAGTTATCTGTTGGTTGTTGGTGATGTGCTGTATTCTCTTCACTTCTTATTTCCTTTATCATCATTATTATTGATGGTAGCAGCAGTGATTTGTGTTATACCTTAGTTACTAAACTGTTATCTCAACCTGTGGGAGTTACATTCTTTTGATTCTTCTCCCCATCTCTCCAGGAGCAGTGAGAGGGCAAAAAAGGGGCATTGAGTGAGTGAACGAGCTGCATGGCTGGGTTTGAAACACAACAGCCAGCTAGACAATAACCTCAAATATGTTTTAATAGCAGTCCTCAGTTTAAAAGCCATGCCTAATAGATGCTCAAAAGGCTGATAGATCTCCAAAGGCATGAGAAATCTCAAAAAGACTTTGCCTTACTCTTGATATATTTTTTAAAAACTGTAACATTTTGTTATGAATCAATAATAGTATTTTAGTTTCATATATCAGAAGGTCCATTTTAACAATTGCAGAATGAGAAACAAATCTAATGCTTTGCAGGAGCAGCAGGATTTGTAAAGAAACTCAGAAAATCATGTTGATTTAGGAATAGATTATTTTATGCAAGTATTTGTTTTAGCTAAATATACTCTATAGCCCTTTGATAAAATGTAGTGATGTGATGTGCAGAACATAAATCATCAAAATTTTTACTGTCACTGCTCAGAAAGTGCATAAGCAAGAGGACCAAATTCACAGCAATCTCATTCTTTTTCTTCCTTTTTCATGCTTAGAAAAAAAGCATGGACTGATGGAAGTTATATTCAAATGGAAGTTATATTCAAATACAGTTTACAGTTGGACTAGCTTTGAGACCAGTATTTATATCACTAACACTGTAAATCATAAATGGTTTAAATAGTGGTAACGAATAATATTTCATTTATTACATAATTTTTACTCAAAAAAGTGGGTAACGTCACTTTAACAGGTGCAGTTTTGTATTATGATGATCTTACTCACATTTCATACTTCAGGAATTCATTTAATAATCTATAGAGGTCAGGAAGGACTTGTCTTTGATGCACAGTTTCATCTCTTGGATCGAATTTCTCTGAGTCACATATTAGCCTTGGCCATGTCTGTGCTCTGAGATGATAGATAGACTCTACCAGCTGTGTCAGACATACCTTTCTTCCCTGTTTGAGAAAGGAATATGCCACTCTTTTAGATTGGCAGGACCCTTTAAGGGACTTATACCTCCTGATGTAAGAAGCATGATTGACTTGCTGAGATAACTGGAACATACTGCTTCCTTGACAAACATTGAAGACTGGTTTCATCTCTCCCTCAGCTACTTTTCCAGAAATATTTAACTTGACTAACACCTGATTTTCTTATTGTAGGTCTGGTTAACATCTCAAAAACCTTCAACTTTATTTCCAAAATATAGAAAGTAGGTTTATCATGACATAGGGGCTTATAGAGTCTCACTTGGAACTAAGATACCCTAGCATCAGTGAAGTGGAGGGATGGAATGGGCCTCAAGAGGTCATCAAGTCCTACCTATGACAGAATCACCTAGTTTAATCATTTATCACTCATAATCTTTTAGGATTTTCTGGTGAGAAAGATGAAAGTTCATAGCAGACACAAATGATGTGTCTCTTGTGGTACTAATGTCTACTGACTATATCCTAATTGATATTAGTTCCTGGTGCTACCATTTTGACTGTTATAAGTAGAACTAGATTGAAGCCAGGTAACTTTTTCTGAAGATTCTACATAAGATATTTTGATAGCACCAACTATCCTAGGGTATAAGGCATATATCCTTATATCACTTAAGGGATGGCTTTTGGGTTAAGGGATGACTTCTCCACAAAACTATTTTTGTGACTTGTAGTGAACGAACCACATGATGTTTGGTTATATATGGAAAACTACCCAGATATTCCACAATTTCTTATTTTGATTTATTCTTTTTATCAGTTATTGTATTCTTGTCTATGCTAAATTTCAACTTATTAACTTCAGACCTATTTTCATTCTAATTTTGATTTCTGAATGTGTCTTCCAGAATACTTGGTCCTGTAATTATCTAACCTACTACTGCTTTTAATTAGGCTCAAAACTACAGGTTATTTGCAGAATCAGGATCCTGCTCCATTCAGGTACTATACAAACAAGGAGAAAGTTTCTGGACTAAATAAACTATGTATTTGTTAGTTGCAACCACTTCCACAGTAGCAGACCATCACTGCTGCAGACAGACCTCTTCCCACACTCCAAGTTTCAGATGTGTCAGAAAGCACATTCTGTGTCTCTCCTTGTAGATTTAGGGGTACGGGTGAAGTTTTGAAATAATTGTGTTCCAATTCAAATTACCACAAGTTTGTGATTTCCAGTAAAATAAGGCTGGGGTTTGACTACACTTTTTTTTTTTTTTTTTTTATAAAAATCTTGTTGCTGCTCCAAGCAGAGCAGAAAACACTAGGCAGAATATTCACCTTATAGAACAAGCTAC